>BJCO01634555.1:0-13590 GCA_018326465.1 Flaveria floridana
ATATTATTATAATTAATTCAGCTGCTTAAGTCGTTTTTCTCTTATAACTTTTAATATATAGCGTATTATGAAATTTCAAATATGTCGTTGTGACGAGCTTATTTTTCTCTACGAGTCAATCTAAGTTTCATAAAAAACGGAGCAGGTTCGAATATAATATATTATTATTATATTCAAACGGTCTCTTATAACATTTCATCTAAAAACTTTAAACTTTAAATAGACAATTTACTCATTACTTACTCGTTTGACAATATATGAAATGCGAAGTTCATATGACCCAAACACTCGGGTTGTTACAAAACCATCACCCTAAATTTCACTTAACTTCATATTTATGAAGAACTGGTTTTGATATTTCATTTCAGGTAATGTTTCTTACTTTGGACTTTTAAGGTACTTCAGATTAATAAAGATTTAGGTTATGAAGTAAGAATTACTCAGTTGGAGGTAAAAGAAACTGAAATTGATATACAATATTGGGGGCTTATGAGTTGAGGAAATTAGGAGTTTTCGTGAACTGTATTAGACAAGTAACATGTGATTTTTAATTTAATTAGAATGAAAATACGGTTATGATGCTTATAGTGATTTGTCATAATTTGATAAGTCAACCCATATGGCAGAAAAGGTGATGTTGAACCAGAAGAAGGATGAAACTACCGAAAACTCTAAGTTTAGTACTGATCCATAAATGTTAAAATCTTCTAAGTACTGAACTATTGTGAATCGGATCTTGTGTATGGCTTGATGATCTACTGATTCACTACTACATTAGAAAAGACTCTCAGTACCGAAGAATAGTGGTCACAACATACTTGTGCAACTGCTGATCTTCTAAAGTACGAATTTCCTTCCTTTTGTTGTACATATATGTGTAACTAGTATTAGTTTAAATTTGCGTTTGCTAAAATGTGTAGATTAATGGTTGAAACATGCCATTGATCCTAAACCTAGAATAGATGATCAGGATTCATTCTAGTGTTTAGCTTTCATCTTATAATACCTCACACTTGTATAATATTAGTTTTAGCTTGTTTGCCTACTTGTTATCTACTGTTATTACTCTTTGTAATCAGAAAAGTTATCAAGTGTATACTTTGAATGAATTTCTTGTGTTATTATTTACTCAAAGTATTGTGTTTGTTTGTAGATAGTTAACTTTGAAAAGAAGATTGACACATGTAAACCTCAAAAACATGAATAAATCAGTTCGAAATGGGTTATTCACATGACCGCCGAACAAAGAGTTTGCATGTGCTGATCACTGTGTTTCTTTTAAAAGGGAAAGCAACACATATCTGCTTATAAGTCCAGAATTGAATTCAGTCACTACTCATATATATACCTGTTATACATGGACTTGTTTGGTCTAAAAGGTGTAAAGAGTTTAGAAAGAAAATCTTATTGCTTGGTTATAATAGATGATTTTACAAGATTAACTTGAGTTTTCTGTTTAGAAACTAAAGATGAAACCGTTGAAACAATAAAATCATTTGTTATTAAAGTTGAGAACCGAATTGATCAAAAGGTAAAAGTAATTAGATGTGATTAGTGTACAGAGTTCAAAAACCACACTCTTGATTCCTTTTGTGAATCCAAAAGTATTGTAAGACAATATAGTGCTCCTAAAACTTCTCAGCAAAAAAAGTTGCTGAAAGGAGAGTTTTGACACTTATTGAGTCTGCATAGTCCATGATGTCTGATTCCAAACTTCCCATAACATTTTAGGGTGATATAGTCAGCACTGCGTGCTATGCTCAGAACAAAGTGTTAATAGTTAAGACACAGGGAAAAACCTCTTATGAATTATGGCATAAAATAGTCCATCCATAGGGTTCTTAAGATCGTTTGGATGTCCATACACTCCACTTAATACCATAGATCACCTATCCAAATTTACTGAGAAATTATTAGATACGTTCTTTGTGGGATATTAATCACAAGCTAAGGATTACAAAGTATACAACAGAGTTGATCACACTATTAAGGAATCTAAAAAGGTGATTTTCAATAAAAAAAATCCACAAATAATGGTGGCAGTACCCTAAGTTGGATGTCTGATTTAAATGGATTCAGAAATGCTTTTAACCACTTACTTGAGAATGTTTTAGGAGATTCAATTGAAAGATCAGTAGACACACAAGTAAGTAATGAAAATTACAGAATTAATCTCCCACTTGGCTTCACTCAAAGAAGATCAACCGTTGATGCTATCCAATTGCAGTAAGGAAATGTAAATTCAAGTACCATAAATATGATGAATTAAACATCAATTAATCATGATGACTCATCAGATAAGGAGTCTCAGGTGAATGAACATTATGATAAAGAAACAAACGCAACAATTACCGAGGATGTAGTCAATTCGACAGTTCATACAATCATTACCATTGGTTTGTATGTTGAGCTTCCTAAAACAAATTTCAAAAACTTCGATTTATCTCAACAAATTCAAGTGATCCCCAGACTAAGAATTCATAAATAGCATTTAATAAAAAAGGTAATTGGCAGTGTTGATGCTGGTGTCAAAAAAAGAAGTAAAGCTCATGAGGCAAACATCTATTTGTTCTCATGTTTCTTGTCTCAACTGGAACCAAGAAAAGTTAATAAAGAGCTAAAAGAGAATGTCTGGGTAGAAGCAATGCAGGAAGAGCTTCTTTAATTGGAGAGACAGAAGGTTTGGAAACTACGTGTTCTTCCAAAAGGGAAGACTGCCATAGGAACAAAATAGGTGTTTAGGGATAAGAAGGATAACATGGGAATTGTTATCAAGAACAAGGAAAGAATTATGGTGCAAAGATACACACAAGTGGAAGGATTGATTATGATAAAGTTTTTGCTCTAGTAGCAAGACTTGAGGTAATAAGATTTTTTCTTGCTTTTGCTACCTTAAAATACTTTAAAGTGTTTCAGGTTAAGAGTCCATTTCTCTATGGAGAGATAGATGAGGAAGTATATGTTTGACAACCACTTGGCTTTGAAGATCCAAACTATCCAGATTATGTTTGCAAACTTGATAAAGCTCTATAAGGGCTTTATCGCGCTCCAAGGAAATGGTATAAGACACTCTTTACTTTCTCTTTAAAAATGGATACACCAGTGGTTCCATAGACAAAACTCTCTTAAAGAAGGTTGGGAAGGACATCATGTTGGTGCAAGTAAATATGGATGGCATCATATTTGGCTCTATGGATGATTGTGTAAAGACTTTGAGAAGCTCATGAAGTCAAAGTCTGAAATAAGTTCAATAGGAGAACTCATATTTTTTTCTAGGGCTTCAAGTTAAACAAACTCCTGATGGCATATTCATAAATCAATCTAAGTATGTACATGACATCTTAGTGGGATTTCAAGCTGCTAATGCTAAAATTGCAAAAACACCAATGTCCAGGGTATGTTCCTTAACTCCTGATCTTGAGGGGGATGCAGTAGATCAGCAACAGTCTAGATCCATCATTGGATCTCTCATGTACCTTACAACCAACAGACCACAAATTATGTTTGCCACATGTTTATGCTCAGGGTTTCAAGCTGCTCCAAAAATGGCACACTTGATTGATACCAAGATAATTTTAAAGTATTTTAACGGGGAAACTAAGCTAGAATTATGGTACCCTAAGAGTGTTGATTTTAATCTCTATGGGTATCCAGATAGTGATTATGGAGGATGCAACATCAACAAGAAACTACGTAAGGAGGATGTAAATTTCTAGGGAGGAAGATTTGTTTCTAAGCAAACCTATGTGTCTACATCAACCGTCGAAGCAAAATACATAGTTGCTTCAAGTTGATTTACTCAGGTGTTATGGATTCAAACTCAACTCAGAGATTATGGGGTACCTTTATGAATACCTGCATCCACATTGACAACAACAGTGTCATCTCAATCACCAACAACCAAAGACAAAAAACTTTGATATCAGGTATTCATTGCATTCATGATTATGTAGAGAAAAGGATCATCAAATTGGTAGTTCATGTAATTGTTTATGAGCGGTGAACGCTTTTAGTTAGTCTACTCATTGTTGGATAATAACAATAATTATATAAATATTAGTTTAAATTTTAACAAAAAAACCCCAATAATATATACTGGTCATTTGTAAAAACTGCGTATACAGATGTTCAAATAACTCATGACTTGAATCTCGATTGAATACGCTAGCTCGAATTCGACTCGTGAGCAACAAGCCTTAGATTGTTATAAAAAATGTTGAACTCGGCTTGGCCCTTTTACAAACCAAGCCAGACCCTAGCTCGGCTTGGATCACGAACAACCCTAAAAGTTCATGTTTGACTTAAAAGAAGTTAGGAGTAAATACAATTGTTCTTCAGAAAAGAGAGTATGATTTAGTGGGTCATGAACCACCACCCCTCACATCCATCAGTTGTAACTTGTAAATCTACCTTCATAAACTCCATTTCTTCCAACACCACCATACTTAATTCACCCTACAGCTAACTCCGACCAACATCTCTGAAAGCACGCAAATGAAATGTGTCCTTTATTGCATCGGTGTCTACCCCACCTTCATCAAGCTTGAGGAGGATGAGATCATTGACCTCACTGCATAGTTAAAATTAATACTCAAACTTGTTACTCTGTTTAATATTAAAACCTGTTACGTTACCAAACCATAACCTCATTGTTCACTCATATCTAACTATTTTATGGCTTGTTTGAAAAAACCATTCCCTTTTATAAAACCCGAAATATTTTAGATAGCAACACAATGTTGTGCTTCAAGGGTAACATGGCAACATTATTCGGACTACTAGTATGATTTATCCATAACATCATCAAAACACACTCTACCTCTGAATATGAACCATAACAAATGTATCGGATGGAATTTTTAAAAATAACATATTTATCATTCTATAATTTTGAAACTGCCAATTCAAACAAGCTGCAAATATCACCATGAGATTTTATGATAAAATAGGTTCCCACACAAACACACCTCACGACATATATTTGTAGGTTGTGATACTGATCCAAACACACAAAGAAGTCATCCCTCTTACTATTTTCCTGTTTAATGAGGCATTTTCTTCTTTTGTTACCACAACGTACAAAGTATAAGACCAAATTTGGCCTTCTGGTTATCATTCTTTATAGAATATTAATATTTACAATGTCCGAGATAAAGAAGGATAAAATATAAGAAAAACACAAAATCATATTCAAAATATTAATATATATTCTATGTAAAAAACAATAAAATCATCTTCTAAAATCACTTTATTCATTATATCTCATACTAATGTCAAATGAGCAAAAGGTTAACTTGATCAAACTTACCACACCGAGGTCATCATTCTTTCATATAAATATACTTGTGGGTTGGATCGCACGATGCGATGGGTGTCAACGTGTCTTTTCTAGAAAGCGCAATCTAAATTCGATATCCCTTAAACACTCATTATATTTTGGTATTATTATTATAACTATGTAAATATTTAGTAATTATATACTTATATATTTAAACAAGATAATGTTTAATTTAGTTAATTAAATAATTTAATATGCATTAAATAATGTATAAATTAGAAGAAATTTATGTAATGAGTGAAATTTAAGAACTTTTGCATAAACATTTGTATCTCATGTTTAAAAAGTTGTCTTGGGTGTCTCAAATTTTAAATAAAATTACAATTATATCCTACCTAAATGGTTATATTATAGTATAGGTAATTACATTCACTTTTTATATGTTGAGTTATTGGTCAATGTTTTGGAGGTTAGATATTTTTAAATGAATAATTACAACACGCTTATTTACAGATTCTAACTTAGGCTAACACAATTATTTACAGTAATTGTCACAGATTTATTACACATATAATAATAAACATAAGGGTGAAGTTATTCTACAAAGTGTATTTTTACTATAAAATGTGAGAAGACACAATGACTCTAAAAAGTCATAAAAATTATATCTCACAATCTAAATTGAATTTAAAAAAAGTAATTGGAGTATCTGTTCCTCTCGTCGTCCTCTTTCAGAAAAAAAAAATAAAAAAATTCATTGTATCTTTTTATGACATAATGACGTCATTGTGTCTTTTATAATGACACAATGACGTACAATGACGTCATTGTGTCTTTCATAAATGACACAGTAAAATAGTTAATTTTTTTTATTCTTTATATTTTTTGTTTATCTTTTTTCTTAGTGAGGACGGCTAGGGGAACAAAAGCTCGAAATTATTTTTTTGAAATTCGATTTAGATTGTGAGATATAATTTTTTTTTAACTTTTTTGACTTATTGTGTTTTCTTATAATTTGTAGCAAAAATACACTTTTTATTTGAACATCTTTCTAAACATAATACTAACTTAGATCATTGACTTAATGCCAACCATTATCTTCCGACAAATGTTACCAAAGTCCTATGTTACCTTTATTATGAAATTAGGAAAAAAAGGCAATGTATACAAATGTCTTGATATTCTTCAAAGTAAAACTAGTCTTAAGCGAGGGGCATAATCATTAATGACACACCACCGCAAGTGACCAACAACATCTAAAGCTTGTAGTAGAAAAAAACAATAAAAACAAACGGAAAGTAGGCGTAAAAATATTAAACCGCGTAGGGGGAACATAAAACATGTAAAACGATAAGTAAGTCGATCTAGAGCCAGCGCGTTGCGACATGATAATTAAACGGGGAAAATATAACGGTAAAAACGTTAAACCACACACGCACGTTGCGATGAGTTAACTCGTAAAGTTTCAACTGAACCGTAAAACAAAAATTTTATAAAATATGAAAAGTTTAGGGGATCAAAGTTGAAAGTAAAAAAATACTGAGGTCAAATTGTAAAAGTGTAAAATTATTGGATTAAGATAAGAAAGAAGTTAAGGATTAAGAAAAGAGACAAAAATAGGACAACCTATTAAGCATATTGTACAACCCACTAAGCATAGCAAAGTTGGTAATTAATAATATATAAATAAGAGGTGTTTGAAATTTCTAATTAAAAATGTTTATTCATTTATTTACTTGTAATGTTTTGAACTAAAAACGTTGGGGACTGCTTTTATAGTTATATGAATGTTTATAAATGGTTTGAATTTGTTGAATAAGGAATTTGATTATGCTTATTCAAACTAATTACTTCAAACAAAAATATGACTACATATAAAGAATAATATACTTTGTCACATCCAAAGCTGAACTTTTAAAATTACTAGGATCTAAATCGCACGCTTCGCGGCGCTGTGCTCTAAACGTGCAGGACGTGAAATTGGCAATTCAATGACATTGAACAAACTGTCAGAAACTGCACTATGGATGGACGATGTTAAGTTTAGTTACAGTGTATTAATAACAGCATGCAAATGACAATATACAGTACGCTAAATGTCTAACATATTTCTTGTGTTTTACTAAAATCATATCATGTGTTCTTTTTTTGCTTTTTATGACATTAAAACAATTCCTTCATTCAGTTTTTAGTAACAATGACAGTGTTTTAATTACACACACTTTTGCATGTCATTAAATCGTCATGTGTCATAAATCGCGTGTCATTAAAGGTGTATTTTCTAGTAGTAAACACAACTAAATTCCATTCTATAAAGGTAGTGTTTTTACTACCGAAAAAAATTAGAATAACATATAAAATTCCAAAGCAATATTTTTGGATAAAAATATCTCCATCTCCTTTTAAATCCACTTCATAGGTTAAAAGCTTATATGACTTGCAGTCTCCTTTTTAAAAGAACGGTCCCAACTTTAACTTATTGGTAACCATTGATCTAACTTTTTACATTCCCTGGGGACAGTCCTAACTATTTGCTTTTGTGTTGTCATCAGTCCCACTCTAACAGAATTAACTCCGTTAACTTCCTTCTGACGGGGCAATCCAGCTGTCGTCTACGTGTAAAGTAATTGATAATCTATTTCTTCCATATTATGTCTTAATCAGAAACCCTAACCAACAGAATTCACAACATATATATATATGCAAAACACTAACCATCGGTCGCAAATTCTCACAAGAATGAACGAAGAACAATCTCTCGTGACCACTTGGGTTTGACGAACAACAATGGATGAAGCTCTTGTGCGTATCCACCTACATACTGATGGAAGATTAGTGGTTGAACCCTCGATCAAAAGGTACGCCGGTGAAAGAGTAAAGAAATTACGGATATCTCCATACAACTTTTCATTAACTGCGTTAATCGAATATGCAATTGAGTTTGGTTTTTACAAATCTAGGCAGCTTCAGTTGTATTGTAAGATCCCTGGTGATAAGCATATGAAAAGGATAAACCTTGATTCTGAATTGATTGAAATGATTTCAATTCTTCATCCTACATCTGATAAACATCTAAGTATATACGTTTCAGATCAATCTATGATAAAATCCAGCCAACCCCCTAATAACCCTCAAGGCCAGCCCAGTAGCCCTAAAGCGCAGCCTGCCAGCACACAAGCCAATGTGCAGAGTCCATGTTCACAGGTCAGAACCAGATCTCAAGCCAGAACACTACCTCAAAATCCTTAACATAATGATACACTGCCAAGCTTAGCTAGATCTCCATTGAGTCCATGTTCACAGGTCAGAACCAGAGCTTAAGCCAAAACACTACCTCCACAAGTTGAAACATCATAATTAAAAGGTAAAACACCAATTGAGACAAAAGAAGCTGAAAGTGTTCAATCCAGAAGACTACCTCCACAAGTTGAAACATCATAAGCAAAAGGTAAAACTCCAATTGAAACAACTAAACCCGAAAGTGTTCAAGGTAGAAGACTACCTCCACAAGTTGAAACATCACAAGTAAAAGCTAAAACATCGATTAAAACAGTCAATGTAAAAGGTTAAACACCTATTGAGACAACTAAAACTAATTAAGTGAATGATGATGATGGATCAGATAAGAATTATGATGGATTAGAGTCAGATAGTTTAGAAGATTTACTGAGTGTGAGGATGAAACTAATCAAGCTAAAAATAATCAAGTGGGTTTGGATGATGATGGATCTGACAAGGATGATGAGGAGTAGATAGCCTCAATTAATATAATTAATCAAGTGAATGCACAAGCTACTAAATCAAACAAGAAGTTACTAGAGGAGTGTCTAAAACAATCTGTCCAAGGAGATATAGAAGCAAATAGTAGTTATGAAGATTCTGAGGATGATTTAAACTCACCAGGAGATAGTAAAGAAGATGACATTAGAGGGAACAAGTACAAAGTTAAGGTTCTAGTTACAAATGAGCATACTGAATGGTCTAAGTTTAAATAGGTTGTTGGCATAAAGTTTCCTACTAGAGATGCTTTTAAGGATGCAATTAGAAGGTATGATATCTCAAATGGTAGAAATGTTTACATTGTTACAAGTAATAAGAAAAGAGGAGGGTGTTTAGGTGTTAGATGTGTGCAAGGGTGTCCATTTAGTTTGTATTGTTCATTTCACAAAGGGAAGCAATGTTATTTTGTTAAAACTGTCAAAGGTAAGCACAGCCGTTAGAGAAACATGAGTCGGAATAGGCAATTGACATCTAACTTTATAGCAACTGACTTGTTGCCAATGTTCAAAGATAACCCTTTATGGAGTGCTAAAGAAATCCAAAATGCTATTAGAGAAAAATGTAAGGTGATAATTGAAAAATGGTTAGCTTATAATATAAATAGATATGCACATAAGATGTTTCATGGTTCATTGAGGGAGCACTATGGTAAAGTTTGGTCTTACATTAAAGCTTTAAAACAAGCAAATCCAACTTCAACTTATGTATTGGTAACTGCCCCACCAGGGTCGCTGAGATAAATCTGGAGACATTTCATAGACTGTTTGTTTGTTTTGATGGGGTGAAGAGGGTTTTTTTGGCTGGTTGTAGAAAACTCTTATGTTTGGATGGTTGTTTTCTTAAAACATTTTTGGGTGGTATGTTGCTCACTACAATTAGAAGAGATGCCAATGACCAAATATATCCTGTGGCATGAGTTGTTATTGAAGGGGAGTGTAATGATAGTTGGTCCCGGTTCATGCAGGAACTAAGAAAATGCTTAGAGGTCAAAGATGGTGGAAAGGATTGGATACTAATTTTTGATCAACAAAAGGTATTTCTTTTACTTTACTTGCTGATATGTAAATTATATAAATTCAATATTGTAAATTTTATTTTGTGATAGGGACTAGTTAATGTTGTGGCATTTGTTTGGGCTGAAGCTGAGCATAGAAACTGTGCAAGGCACATCTATGCAAATTGGAATAAGAAGTACAAGGGTGAAGAGTTAAAGCTGGTTTTTTGGAAGGACTATAAGGCTTATAATAAGGCTGACTTCAATGAGGCTATGAAGGAGATGGCAGAAATATCATAAGATGTAGTGGAGGCATTCAAGCAACATAATCCATAATGCTTTGTAAGATGCTTTTTTAAGAGTCATACACGTTGTGATGTCATAGTAAACAACATGGCTAAAACTTTTAATGGAACTATATTTAATGCTAGATCTAAGCATATTATAGACATGTTAGAAGATATTAAGGTTACTATAATATCTAGACTAATAACTAAAAGGTCCGCAATATAATCTAAAGATGTGGTAGTGCCTAAGGATACAAGCTAAGCTCGATAAACAGAAACAGTTGGCTTATCAAGGTGAAGTCTTCCCATCTTCATATCAGGTGTTCCAAGTTAGATTTTTTGATGATGTTTCTATGGACTTGATTAACAAAACCTGTACATGTAGGAGGTGGACTTAACAGGTAAATATACATATTGGTAATAATATTTGTTCAACAATTAATTTATGTACGTATTGATGTTAATCAGCTTCATTTAACAATAGGTATTCCATGTAAGTATGTGTGTGTGCAGTAGTTGGGTTTCTTGGAAAGTCTGTGGAACAATATGTTGATGGTTATTACCTTAAAGAGACATACCTAAGGTCATAGAATACACAATTCCACCATTGCCAATTCAAAGGTTCTAGCCTGATGTTGATTACCTATTGGATCCTCCTCCTATCAAAAGTCAACCTGGAAGACCAAAGAAAAATAGAAAGAAGGATCCTCATGAGAATCCTAAGAAGCCAGGTACATTCACAAAGCATGGAATTCAAATGAGTTGTAGCAATTGCAAAAAGACTGGCGATAATATCAGAAAGTGTTCAAAGCCTAAGATGTCTAAGGGACCAAACACATCACAAGCTGCTACAAATGAAGGAGGGTAAGGGTCAGCTAAAGGTCTAGGCACATCCCAAGCAAAGGAGATGCCAAGTCAACCAACCCAACAATTAACTACTTCTAAAAGAACAAAGGCAAGAATAGAGGTGAAGAGAAGGGGAAAGTAAATGTTGATATTTTAATGGTTAATGGTTGTAGTTGTTTGACTTTTTAATGGTTAACAATGGTAGTAGTAGATTTTGGTTGATGTATGGTTAACAATACTTATAGTAGATGTCTTTATTTTGTCAATTGGAATTCATAAGAAAAAGAAAATCTCAATTGTATTTGAAATGTCAAAAGCAAATATCAATTATAATTCAAATGCCATTACTAATTATCCATACAAGAACTATGAAAACAGTCATTACATCATTTTCACACTAATAAGATCCACCATATTGCTAAACCTAAAAGACTTTGACTCTTCCAATTTGACTTTTTCATTGATAGCAACAACTTCAACTTCTTGTTGTCTTCTTGCAAAACCATGTTCTTTAACTTTAAATTTTCAATCTCCATCTCTATAATTTGTTGATCTTTTTTTGAAATGCAAATCTTTGAAACTTCATCAAGTTGTAAGGCCCCGATCCAAGGAAACCTCACAGTTGGTGATTGTCACACCCCCGCTGAGAGCGGAAACACGGGAATGCGAACGAGACGTGATCGTCATAACACATGGTTAACAATAGAGATGCAATATATATGTAATTGATGACAAGCGTGTCATGACGACACCCGACACAAATGGAGACTTGTGTCGTGTTTAGTCAATATTCACGATAGCATAGCCATAAGCATAAACTTGTAATTGATTCACATAAATGTTTCACATAACCAAAAATTGTATCCTTGTATGTAATTCCCACCACCCGGGAACAAGTATCCAAAAGAATGATAATTGTTTGATAAACTACAAAAATGTTCCAAAATAATTGTTTGTCAAGTATGTTTAGTCTCAAAAATGCATCCTAGGGTCTCCACTAAGGTCCGTCATTTAACGTGAATTTCGTTAACTATCCTTAGAACGTTCATTTCTCATCTTCATAGACTATTCGTGAGGACCTCATACTTGCTTGACTTTCTTTTTCAGTGGTGTTATCATTATTTGCGTCCATGTCACTTAGAACGCTTACGGATATCACAACCGACATCATTGACTATATTATGTTATATAATGTGAACGTCATTAATAACAACATATTCAAGATACAAAACAACATTAAATACTTCCCTATAATTAATATAACGCGCGTATCAACGTCGTTTTCAACCGAAACAAATTTGGGAACCCGGTGGCTAAATGCAGGGACTAAAAGTGACAATTGCCAAACTAGGGCTGGGTATAAGAACCCTTAATTCAAGCCCTAGCCTTCACTATTTCTTCTTCTTACTTATCTTCTTCTCCACTTTTCTTCTTCATCCTTGCACCTAGAACCGCCCCGTTTTCTTCGTGATTTCACCGTTTAGACTACTACTACAGCCTAGACAACACATTTCAAGCATAGACGACCTTGGTCGTCCAATTTTGCTCATTTTACTTCTGCGATTTCTAGGGTTTCGGGTGTTTGGGTTCAACCCGAGCATAAGAGGTCGTGGGGGTGCGTGTGTTGCCTTTCTGAGCGTGCATCTTACTTAGATATGTTAGATGAGTGTTTCTAGAGGTCCTTGATATGTGAAACCCGTGCACGGAGCAGCCAAAGGCTGCTCAGCACTCTGCGGTCACGAACCTACTGTTCAGGCGACTGGGCCTGTCATGCGACTGAGTCGTGCGACTGGGTGAGTTGTGCGACTAAGTCCATACGATTGGGCCTGTCGTGCGACTGATTGAGTGAGTTGTGCGAATGAGCCCATATGATTGTGTGTGTTGTGCGAATGAGTCATGCGGATGGGTATTGCCATGCGATTGAGTCAATGCGGATGAATGCGTGCGACTGTGTGTATCGCATGACTGAAGGTCCAGTCGCACGAATGAAAGTTCAGTCGTACGAATGAAGCTAATTCGTACGAATGAAGGCTGAATCATGCGAATGGAAGATTGAGTCATGCGATTGGGTGCTGTGTGGTACGAATAAATGCTTAGTCGCATGAATAGGGGTTCAATCATGCGAATCAAGCTGATTCGTACGATTGAGAGTTGATTCGTGCGAATGAAGTGTCCAGTCATGCGTCTGGTCCTGTCGTGCAATTGGAGTCATTGTGTGTGAATTCTTCCTGTGTCCGGTGTGTGTTGTCGTGTGATGTTAAGGTGACATCGAAACGGTTGCCATTGCTAATGATGATCTTTTAGATTAATACTATCGAACTTATTAATGTTATATCAAATCCAAACAACTTAACATTTTACAAGTAGTAACAAACGATTCATAACACAAGTGCTTACTAAGTATA
>BJCO01634556.1:0-10305 GCA_018326465.1 Flaveria floridana
ACCCGGTTCGCCGGTTCCGGTCGGGCCGGTCGACCGCACGAACCGGCCGGTTCAACCGAAAACGGCCCAAAACCACCGAACCGAACCGGCATCCTCACCGGTTCCCGGTCGAACCGGTCGGACCCGCCGGTCCGGTCCGTTTTCGGAAACCTTGAAAACACACAAAAAACAAAACAAAACCCAAAAAAAAAAATAAAAAAAAATAGTACACTATTCACACCGACCAAGGACTATTATATATATATAATGGGTTTGTCAATTATATAAATGTTTAATAGTAATTTATATTTGAAATTTTACCTAATAATCTAGAAGTCAAAGACAAATTAATTGCTAATTTAATTCTTTTAGAAGGCAATGAACCTAGACCTTATGCATTTAATATTTGTTTAATACATTTATTCTAACATGCGTATATAAGAAGTCCAATATATTGGCAATAACTCTATTGAAATAAAGTTATACTTATACTGTATAATCTGAAAAAAATTAATATGATCATATATATATCTGCTTTATGACCGTTAATTAAAACTGCCTTCTTTTTATCAAATCAGTGAATTTCTCAACTATCAGTTGTCATTCCATCTTGTATATATATGTGTGTGTAGACAATGAGAAAATGATTAGAAAAAACTTTAAATCATGAGTTTCTTACTGAAACTTTCTTTTAAAGTTTTCTTTTTGTTTCAACTTGTTGGTATTCTGAAAGCCAACACCACTCATGAATCTCCACCTTCGAGCAAATGGCTTGAACCATTTAGAATTACAATTACTAACAGTGACGTTCCTCAAGTAGTGGTGGGATGTGATGACCGCGGAGCGGAGGTAATTGGACCAGGGAATTCGATCTCATGGAAATTTCGTATGAATTTTAGGGGAACGACCAGTTATAATTGTCGGTTCTATTGGTTTGAAGATAATGACAGCTATAATATCCATAAAGATATCTCATTTCCGGTTTTTGATGAAGAAATCATTCGATTATGTGGTAATAGTTTGTTTAGCATGAATAGATGTTATTGGACCGTTACTAGGATTGGTTTTTATTTTTCTAACAAGAATACTAGATTTCCTGGTATCAATTGGCGTATTATGCATGTATGGAACTTTGGATGATACTTATGCTATCATCCTCCATTTTTCAATGTATTTGAAATTCATGAATCAGTTACAATGATTATTATCTTCTACTATCAAACGTTCCTGTTAATGATTGTTATGGTTGTCAAATATGTAATTACTCCCGTTAGCATTATTCACTATTTTAGCATTTAAAAGTTTTAAGGGTTTAGAAAATAGAGAAGATAAAACGAGAAGTGTGAATTTCTGACACAACTCGAAAACACGACACGAACCTAACATGAAATTTACGGGTTTGGGTTTACTATAAACGCGTTCGGGTCCAACCCCTGAACCCACTTAGCCAAACAGGTCGTGTTCCAGTACAACCCGGTGGGTTCGCTGGTTGACTCGTTCAACCCATTTTTTATTTATTTTATAATTTTGTATATATTTTATGTCAAATTAAATTTCTTATAAGTTTTATTTCAAACTTTAGAACTTAAAATAGAAATTGGCATAAGATTTCATCACTAAAATACAATTGTTTTATATTAATTGGCATTTTTCGTTGTAAAATAGTAATTTTAAAGTATTAATACGTGAAAAATATATTAAAAATAAAAAATTCAGATCAATCGGGTCGTGTTCATGTCAACCTGTAAACTTTTGTGTCGTGTTCGTGTTGACACTTCTGACACATTTTTTTGGGTACAGGTCGTGTTCGGGTTCATATAAAATTTTCGGATTCGGGTCAGGTTGGACCCTGAAAATTCGATTCGTTTAGCACCCCTAGAAAAACCAATAATTGCTATTAAAATTAAATATAGATATAATTACTGTCATTTGCATTATCTACTATTGGAACTTATTTTTTTGTTATTCACCACTTAGACTTGGTTATTAAAAATTAAAATAGTTATGTTATATAACTATTATATTCAAGTTTGAAACATACTTTTTATTGTTATGAAAAAGTCTCTAAACCAAATTTTGGTATATCAAAATCTCTTAACTTGTAAATATTTCATAAAAATATTAGCTCTTATATGTAAACTTGTCTCAAATGCACGTAATTTAATTTGAATTTTCTTTAAATTATGTTTTTTGACTCTTATATAATTCACATAAGGTTGTATAACTTTTTTTATAAAAATTATTGAAAGTCACTTGATCAAAAAAGCCATTATTAAAAAAAATCTAAATCATGAGCATTACAGAAAATTAGAGAAATTAATATATAAATATTATTTAAGTGACTTTTTCCGTCTTTTTTTAATAGAAGTTGGACTTTTTTATACTAAAGCTAGGCTCAAAGACTTTTTCGGGAAAAATAACAAAGGATGTTGATTTGAAATGTATATGTATAAATAATTACTAAAATTGATTAACTAGTTTTTTCTTTCCTGTATTACGTGGCGGGAGTACGATTAATTTTCTCACATGCCAAAGTGGCGTTACTTTGGTCGTTATTTGTTCAGCTCGCTGAAACCATAAAATCAAAGTTTGATGGCAAAACTCAAAAATACTAAACTTTAGCCAAACTCAAAAAAATAAAACTTCATTACAAATAGTTACTTGCCAAAGTCTAAAATTCTAAATTTTAATGGTTAAGTAAAAAACAAATCGATGACCAAACTCTAAGATCCTAAACTTTAGTGGCCAAAGTCACGCGTATCGTGACGGCCTTATTTCAATTTTGCACGCGTAAGGCTGCATTATTTTGGTTGTTCCAGCTAGTCAGAAACCATAAAATCAAACTTTGATGGTGAAACTCAAAAATACTAAACTTTAATTGCCGAAGTTGAAAAAATAAAGCTCTCCCCTCTGAATGTTTAGTGACTTTAAGATCTTAAACTTTAGTAGTTAAAGTAAAAAAAATGGTATAAGATCATAATCTTTAGTAGCCAAAGTCAAGTAACCAACAATTACATAAAGGGATTTTTAAGTATATTTACGTCTTAATACCATAAATCACATATTTTCCCAAGCTAAAAAATCAATTATATATTTTCTCTTTCTAAAACATATATATTACATATTTACGCATTTCATTATAGTTTTACCTGCTAAATGACTATTTTACTTTATTTTTACCAAGATATTTTTATATTATGTTTTATTATTATAATTGTTTAATACTTTTAACAATTATGTTTTGTATTTGAAGATATAACTTTGATTATCGGTTATTGTTGTTATGAGATGAAGTTTTAAAGAAGATATAATTTCATTGTTTTTATTTATATAAAATACTTAAACTTGAGAAAATATATTAATTATTGGACTTAGAAAGTGAAATGTGTAAAAATACTTTAATGAAAATATGAATAAAATAATTATTCAATAAATAATTTTATAAAAATAGGTAAATATGTAATATATATGTTTTAAAAGAAAAAAAAATATGTAATTGAGTTTTTGACTTGAGCAAGTATGTAATTAATGAGTCTAGAAATGAAAAATATATAACTGCCCCAAAATAAAAAATATTTAAACTAATATGGTTAAAATTTAAAATGTCAAAATTATACTACTCATTTGTTTTTGGCTTTTTGCAATTAATTATAAAATAATTATAAGTTAATACAAATATTAATTTATTCTTCTGAAGCAGTGAACCTAGACTTCTTGCATTTAATTTTTAAAATAGGTTTAGATACAAAATGTATTTTTCTATAAATTGTGAGAAAACACAATAGGTCAAAAAAATTCACAAAAAATTATATCTTAAATTTAAATCAAATTTTAAAAAATTAATTCGGAGCTTTTGTTCCCCTAACCGTACTCACTAAGAAAAAATAAACGAAAAAATAAAAAAAATAAAAAAATTAACGTTTTTTATTGTGTCATTTATGAAAGACACAATGACGTCATTGTGTCATAAAAAGACACTATTTTTATTATTTTTTATTTTTTCTGAAAGAGGACGACGAGAGGAACATAGACTCTGAAGTAAATTTTTGAAATTCGATTTAGATTGTGAGATATAATTTTTTTATGACTTTTTAGTCTCATTGTGTATTTTCACACTTTATAGCAAAAATACACTTTATAGAATAACCTCACCCTTAATTTTTCTATTTTTAGAACTGCTATAATCTTATTTTAAACATGCATATAGGAGATCTAGCTAAGTTGGAAATAACTTTAATGATAATAAAATTATGCTATATATTTTCGTCACCAAAATGTATTCATATATACAACCATATATTAATAAATGATCATTAACATATATTTGTCTTATTTTAAATAAATTAATAAATTGTTCATTATAGATTGTCATCCATATTTCATATATATGTGTGACATATAACATATTGACAAGAACATGCTTGAAAATAAACTTTAAACAATGAGTTTCTTACTTAAACTTTCTTGTTGTGTTTTCATTTTGTTTCATTCTTTTGGTAATCTAAAAGCAAACACAACCCCACAATCTTCACCTTCAAGCAAATGGCTTGAACCATACAAAGTTACAATCACAAAAAGTGAAGTTCCAGAAGTTCTGGTGGGATGTGGGGATCGTGGAGCTGAGCTAATTCGACCTGGAAATTCTATTTTTTTGGAAATTTCGTATGAACTTTAGAGGAACAACAAGTTATAATTGTCGATTCTTTTGGTTTGAAGAAAACAGCAGCATCAATATTGATAAGGATACCGAGTTTTCTGTTTTTGATAAAGAAATCATTAGACTATGTGGTTGGGATATTTTTAGTATGAATAGATGTTATTGGACCATCACTCAATTTGGTTTTTACTTTTCAAAGAGCAATGAGAGTTTTCCGGGCAGCAATTGGCGCATTATGCATGTATGGGAAAATATATGCAGATGATGATTATTAAGTTTTACTATCAAAAGTTCCCTTCATATAATTATTATTATACATGTCAAATATGTAATTATTGTTTTTAGTCTTTTGGATCATTATTGTAGTTTCTTAAAGAGTTAAAAGTGTTTTTTTAATTCTTGTGATTTCATAAAATTTATCCTTTGTTCAGAAGTTTATATTTCATCATTTGCACCCAAATATTTCATTAAAACTGATATTCGAATTCATTTAACTACACCTAATTAATACTGTTAAATTTTATCATTAAATTTCCTACATTAAGAGTATTCTAGTCAAAATAATTACAACATAAAGAACTAACCTTATGATACCATAGTGAAAATTATAAAGAGTTTAATTTATACATATAGGCCATGTGGTTTGGTGAAAATAATATGTTTGGATACTAACTTTTCTAAGTAACAAATTTAGATTTTATGCTTTTAATTTGTAATGATTTTAGGTATTAAGACTAATTTTCGTTAATTTTTTTATTAAATTGATATAAAAGGGCCAAAATGCCATTTTATAAACAAAGAAACCATTTATGTAATTAGCTCTATTCTAATCAAGGACCATTTATGTAATTACTCTAAATTAAAACCCAAACCTTACCCTACCCATCGGTGAAGAAGGTTGTGACGCTTAATGATGATGGTTATTCCTTGGTGTAATTTAGGAGTAGCAGTAGGATAGATTTACCGCTCAAAAAAAATCACACAAAAAAGATTAACACTTGATTGGTTGCACATTTATTAATATGTGATCAATTCCCCAAAAAATATGCTAATGCTATGTAATATCATAGAGTGAAAGCAATGATATGGAGTAAAAGTGACTACTAGTACACTTTTTTTCGAATAAGTCATGAACATATATAGATGCGAAATTGTTATGACATGTTTTGTGATTTTCTCAATTATGTAGTTTTATATGCTCATGACTTTTTTTTCATTCATATTGATGATTGTCTCACATATATGTGATGTGGTTTTTATTCTTGTAAGTGTAGGATATATGGTATTTAGAAGTAAAAAAGTTGCTTCAAGATTAATTCTATTATATTAATATTCTAGTAAAATGATTCTTTCATTGAAGGATTCATGAGCTTTTTACCAACTGTTTTTGAGTAAATGTTTTGTCCTGGTTTCCAATTACATTTTGTTTTCTTTTATTAGGAACCAAACGATTTCTTTACGTTTCAAAAAAGTTTCTGCATGTGTCGTGATTGCAAAATTAACATTACTAAGACTTTCTGGTCTTTTAAAGTACCTTTTGCAAGTGATAAATATGATAATTAGAAGTACAATCAAACAAGCAGTGATAAATGTGATAATTAGAACTATAATCAAACAAGCAGTATCCTTTAACAACAGCAATTTATAACACTATGATCTTCATTCATTTTCACTTATAAGAAATATATGTTTTCTTATTTCGATCGTAATCATCCATATAGGTGAAATTAGTTGTAATTCTATTAGTATTATGCAAGTGAGATTGTCTTTAATTAATTAACAATGAAAATAAAATATGGAAGTGTGATTCTTCAAATTATTAGTATGGACTACACATTATTGACCATTTGACCAAATACTCATAGTTTGAAATTGAATTATTATAATCGAATAATTAACATTCAAAAAGAAGTAGAAAAAAAACTTATTGAGACAAACACAAAATACAAAAATTACAATCTTGCCAAAAGAAACAGAGGCATTGAAGAAATGGTTATTTTTTCAACTGGAGAGCAAACTTACACAATGAGCCCATAGATGAACCTTCATCACTAAGAGCTTTCATGGCAGCACCCTTTAGTTCTTTCAACCTTTTGGATAACTTCTTCCCTTCATCTCCTGGATCCATCAACTCCTTCACAACTTTTTCGATTACCTCTTTTCGGTAGATTCCATTTTCATCGGTTTCAAGTCTCAGCGCCAAACAAAGTGCTTCGGTCATCACTTTAGCGTTCATATGCTGCTCCGCATACAGAGGCCAAGCAATCATTGGCACCCCGTGAGCAATACTTTCTAGAGTCGAGTTCCATCCACAATGAGTCAAGAACCCTCCAGTTGCCTCATGACTCAGTATCTCGATCTGTGGACCCCACGATGGGACGACTAAACCCCTACTTATTGTCCTAGCCAGAAACCCTTCGGGTAAAAATCCTAAAGGGTCATTCTGGCTAGCACTAGTAAAAAAAGAAGCATTTGAAGCCTTACTAGGGCTTCTCACTATCCACAAAAACCTATGGCTACTCATCTCTAGCCCATGGGCTAGTTCATGAACCTGTTCTAAAGAAAGGGTCCCACCACTACCAAAAGACACCAACAACACAGATCCACTTGGTTGACCATCCAACCACTTCAAGCATTCGTGTCGGTCCGACCCACTATTTGGGTCGGACCGAATCAATGGCCCGACAGAATAAATCGGCGTTGAACCGGCAACTTCACCCCGCAAAACCCGAAAGGTTTCTTCTTCCAACTCCTCAAAACTATTCACCAAAATACCATCAAGCAAACTCAACCTCTTGGAGAGTAAAAGATACCCTTTGTACACCTCATCGGTTCGAACCTGAACCGGAGCCATCAACTCTCGCCCATGAAAGCTAACCGAACCCGGGACCTTAACCGGGTAAGGCAAGTCCTTATACTCACCAGTCGTCTCCTCATCAAGCTTCGCCACCACGAAAGTAAACGATAACGCCATCGCACTCATCGGGAAGAACAAGAAGCTAAAGAGGCTAAAATCCTTTGCAACTTCCATTGAATCATGCCCAAACATATCAAACACCAATGCAACAAGATTGTATTTTTCTTTCAACAAACTTATAGCATCCCTAAGACTTGAAAGACTATCTTGCATGGTATACTTAATCTTTATCTCAGGGCGAACATCCTCAGGATATACATCAAGGTTAACGGGTGGGAGAAACATGTGGTGGATGTTCTCCGGCAACGATTCAACGACGGATGTTTGGGCTTTGGGTGGAGCTCCGGTGGTGGGGATGATGATGGTGGCGGAGACGCGGTGGTGTCGAACGAGTCGCTTAGCGAACTCGGTCATCGGAATGAGGTGACCAATCCCTGGACTCGGAAGAATGGCTATGTGAGGTGGGTTCTCCATTATCAATCACCAAAGAAAATTGAGTTCACCATTGAAATAGATGTCTCTATATTGCATGTTTTTTGGTCAAGGTGATGGACACGTGTTAGGCTGTTTTTTTATATATATATTATTTTGTATTGTATTCAACCAAACGTATAGTTTATATTATCATTTATCAGTTGTTTAGTAATATATTAACAAAATAACCTCATACACCTACAATTTAAATTTATTTTAGTAAAGGCTGGGGGAAATTGACCATGCATGTTATATTTTAATTTTGTTTGTTTAAACCCGCACGACACTCACAAATCAAATTACTTATCTTTATGGATATTAAAATCGTTGGACGCTTGACGCTCGTTCGAAATAGGTTCACTCAACTTGCCGCTCGGTTGTAAATAAATAGATCGGCTAGATTCGGTTTGTAAACGAACCAATCACGAGGAAAGGTCCACTCGGTTAAATTCGGCTACTATATATACACACAAATATACAAACATACAATTATATTTAATTATAGCTTTATACTTACCACTCTACTGTGTTTGATCACTCTATATAAATATATAATTTATATTTATACATACTAGACAATCAACCAATAAAAAATTTAACAATAAATCTAAAAGTTAAACCCTAAGTCATTAAATGATAGTATTTAACCTGGATTGTCATTTATAAACATGACTATACTACGAAATTTCACCGTCTTTTAGAGAATAAAAACTTAAAACTCAACATATTCATTTTCTCTCTTTGTAAATTTAAATCGTGTAACACACTAGATAGTATGACTATCAATATCGTGGCATGTCAAGATCGTTCGTCGCTCGCTCGGAAAATATATGGTTGAAAAAACTCGCTCGATTTTTGGCTCGATTGTAAACAAGCCGATCGGCTCGGTTTAGAAACGAGCCAAACACGAGCAAAGGTCCGCTCGGTTCGGCTCGGCTCGTGAACAACCCTACTTATGTTTCTAAAAATTATTCTTTTGAATATTTTATATTTTTTTATTTCAAAAGGTTTTAAATTTTATTATTTAAAAACACATTTTTATCTTTATTTTGATTTTTATATAACGTTTAAGATTTATAAAACATTTTATATTTGCATAATATATGTATTGTTTTATTTATTTCTTTAAGAGGTAAAACTTTTTATATTCTCTTAGCATTTTAATTTATTTTATATTTCTGTTTTTGTTTTATTAAACTTTTTTAGAAAGTATGAAAGGTCTTATATGTTAAGTGATTAACTTTACTCGTTTGGCATCCCCACATGCTTTTATTAATTCTAATATAATCCTTAATTAGGTGTTAAAAAGATTGTTACGTGATCAATTGAAAAAAAAAAAGTGACCAGTTGACAATGACTGCGTAAAAGTATTGATCTGACTAATTTCACAATATCTCAAGGATTTGAAAGTATATTTAGCTTCAAATGTGTATTGATATTAAAAAGAAATGTATTAAATTATATTGTATACATGTTAGTAAACCTCATTACATGTGGAGAGGTGGACTCAATTATTGAGCATGCTTAAGCCTCTCTTATTATGTGACAACTGTGATATCGTCAGCAACCTTATAATAATAATTATTATTAATATTATTATTATTATTATTATTAGTATGATTAAATTTATTATTATTGTAATTATTCTTTGAAGCATATTAAATAATGTGTTATTAATAACAGAATTTAGTTATATATATCAAATTTATTATATATCCAAAATGTGCTTAATAAGTGTCTTAAAATTAAGTGAAATATCAATTTTGTCATAAAAAATATATTATAAGATGGTATAGATAAATTCTCATATCTATTTTTGTTAATATACAATAATAATATTTCTTTTTCATCCGTTAACATATCTATACTTTTATCTTTTATCGTCTTTTTTTGTATTTAATGAAATATCTAATACAATATTACTAACCATTACAATATATTAAAAAACAATTTATATAAACCTAAAAATATTGCATTTTCTTTAAGCTAAAATTATTCAGGTTGTGCTACATGATGTACCACCTCTTTATTTTTACCTTTCTTTCATATCTATTCTTTTTAATATGCAATAAAAATATCCATTTTTCATCCATTATTATATTTACATTTTTATCGTCTATATTTTTTAGTTAATTATCTAACAAAATATTACTACATTCTAGTTATTAAAACAGTTTAAATGAACCTAATTAAAGATATTGTAGTTTCTTTTAAATTAATATTATAAGCGTTATACTAAACATCTCCTTCTTATTTTTTACACGTTATCCCCATTTAA
>BJCO01634564.1:0-12413 GCA_018326465.1 Flaveria floridana
ATTAAGGACTTCTAGCGGGACCGGTGGGTAGGAAGGGTAGACGTAGATCTTGGGCAGGAAGGGTAGACGTAGATCTGTTGCGGCCCACCTGTCTTCCTATTTCTGCCCTTATACGTGATTCTACCTGCTTATTTGATGTACACGCTTTCTATGTATTTAAGTGACTTATACCTGTGTGTTGTCTGACTTCCTTTATGTTTGCGATTGCGGCTGTTATTGGTTTTCGTTACCGAGTCGGGGGTCTCTTCGGAAGCAGTCTCTCTATCTCACAAGATAGAGGAAAGACTAGCCGCCACCTACCCCTCCCAGACCCTGCTCTTGAGTGGGACTTACTGGGTATGTTTGTTTGTTTGTTTGTTTATGTTTTACATCACACTACAGTATTGAATACCCCTTCTTACCTGATAAATCACAATTGGGTGATGTTACTTGACGCTTGAATTTGTCTCATTGTTTGCATAGAGTACTGTGATTCTTCATGGTTCATCTTTATGTACTTTCCTTCAGTGGAAACTTCACTAACCATTGCGCAGTGGCAAAAGCAACTTCCAAAGCAGTCTAAACACCCTATCTGCTCCGTTCTGTGAAAAAACATTCCTTAACATTTGCTTATTTCTGATTACTTTTAAAATCATTTACAAATGTTCAGAGTTCAATTTTGTCTATATGAAAACAGTATGCTTCTTGCTGAAACAAGTCTTTTATTAAGAATTCTAAAATTTTAACTGAATATTCAACATAGTAGAATTTACCAAAACGATCTTTACACATATACATGTTATGAGACGCTCACACTGGTTCTTGAGTCTCGATGAAGGGACCCCATTTATTATATTATCATCTGTTTCTCTTTCACCTGAGTTGGAGGTATGTATCAATAACTTATGTCATGATCAGGTATTGCCATTACTTGGCCATCATGTTAATCATTGTAGCATAAAAATATTAACAACTTGTGAGGCTTATTGTCTGCTAACAATAAAGCAGGACATGTAATTCATGAAACCTTTGTAAATGTTTACTCTTATGATTCAGTAATGTATCAATGCTCTGAGCTTCACATTGTTCCACACTCCCCAAATTTTTCAACACCACCTTTTCTTTTATTTACAGCTGGTGCTATTAGGGGACTCTGGTGTTGGAAAAACATGCATTGTTCTACGCTTTGTTCGTGGTCAGTTTGATCCAACATCGAAGGTTACTATATTTTATTACTTTCAGTTAATAAACAGGTCAATATTTTATATTCTAGTTTTTAATTTATTTTCTAGATTTTAAATAACAGGTTAAGCTTGTGCAGACTGGCATAAGCCAAAATTATCTAAAATTTATTGAATTATGCCATCCTCTCCTCTGTATATATACCCTGAAATGGAAATAATCAAATCATCATGTGATTCACTTACATTTACCAATTACATAATTTTTTTAGGTGACTGTTGGAGCTTCATTCTTGTCACAAACAATAGCTCTGCAGGACTCAACAACAGTTAAATTTGAAATTTGGGATACTGCTGGCCAGGAGAGGTACCTTGCAGGATTATATTTTATTTTATGGTTGACAACACTTCATATTCTTGTTTTTGTTGACTTGGTCTACAGTTATTCCCATCTTTCTGATTCTATTTAACAAAATAAGCTTTATTTGTCTTTGTAAATTGTCCAGATATGCAGCACTAGCCCCGCTCTATTACCGGGGTGCAGCTGTTGCAGTTATTGCATATGATATAACTAATCCCGACTCATTCCATAAAGCTCAACATTGGGTCAAGGTTTGACTATTAGTTATTTTCACATGTTTGATCATTCTCTAACTGGTCTCTTAGATGCATCTAACTGTAATTATTGTTATATAGGAGCTACAAAAGCACGGGAGCCCTGATATCGTCTTGGCTTTAGTTGGTAACAAGGCTGATCTTCAAGAAAAACGGGAGGTGTCAGTTCAAGTAAGAAACATGCTTTGTTTCATAGGGTAACCATAGGATCTGTTTGGGCTTCTTTTTGTTTGTCTATAACTGGTCAAACAGGTAATAATAATAGCTTAGAAGGATCCGCGGACAAACTCGACTACAGTCATATACTAAATCATTTCATTTCATAAAATCTGATTATTGTTAAAGTAATATAACTTCTGTTATTCTATTCAACACACTGATTAGTTTCAGAAATTCATGTAGAAAAAGTGTCTAAACGCACAAAAACTACCCATCAACCGACTCGACCTGACTTGCTCTGGACTTATAATCAGATTCCCTTTCTTTGTTAACAGATTACTGATTTGCCTTTGTTTAATATTGTTGTGTTTATTTTGCCAAGGACGGAATGGACTATGCTGAAAAGAACGGGATGTTCTTCATTGAAACCTCTGCCAAAACGGCGGATAACATCAATCAGCTATTTGAGGTAGACTAGTAACCTGCATTTACGCCTTCTTTTGTACATTTCATGTTGAAAACGAACTCATTGATACTCAAAATCTTATAAATATCTGACCCGAGCTTGTTCTCAACTTCTATCACAGGAAATTGCAAAAAGATTACCGCGACCTCCTCCTTCATGAAAACTTCAAAACACCGAATAAACATTGTTACTACGGGTTGTGGTGTAACCAGGATAAGTTGATGTATATTTGTGAGATGATGTTTGGTGTTTACACCTTATATTTGTTGATTTCATGTTGTGTTTGCCAGACCAGAATTGTTATTAAAAACTCGAACAAGTATTTCGCCCCTCTGTAAGCACGGTTAACTTGTAAACGAAAAAACCGACATTCATCTTAATTCGACATGGAACATGGTTAAATCTGTAAGTTCATGAACCTTGTCAAATGCATATGTAACCATGAAACTGGCTTGAATGATCAAATGGTGAAGCGTTTTATTTGTGTATCAAGATGATACATATGGATTAGCTACTTGAAGAACCATAACGTAAGAACAAGAATGATTGTGGCACAAATGTTCAAACTTTGTTTTATGGTGACACAAAGTTTTATTCTATTATGTCGTATAATCTTTTAAATCATGTTTCATTATGGTACATACAAAGAAGACCATTAGCGGCGACAAGTCGTCGCTGATGGTTTGTCGCTAATGGTACAAAAGCCGCCGTTAATGTGTCGCTGCTAATAATGTCGTCGCTAATAGTTTATTTTTTATTTTAATTTTTATTTTATTTTTTTTAAATTCCAGTTTTAAAAATAATATATGCCTGTATAAAAATAAATCTAGATTTCACCAATAACACAAATTACGTTATACTTTATTAACAAAATCTAATATTAACTACTTAAACTACTTAAACAATCCACAAGTACACAAGTTTTAAGTATGTTAACTACTTAAACATTAGATGTAGTTAAAACAAACTTAACTACTTATCAGGTATCCTATTCATTTCCCTCATCCAAATCATCTTCATCAGCTTCACTTGGAGCTTTTTGCGAGGCAATAAGCTGCGTAATTTGAGACATAAAGTTCGCATTTTGAAACAAACTTGCGATTTGTGCCTACAAAACAAAACATACATTATAGTACCCAACTAAATTTCAAGTAACTAAATACCAAATCCATCTACTTCAAACCTACAACATACATAAATATATTTCTAAACTAAGCATAAATTACATATACTAATATAATCTTAATATTCACCGTCTTGAACTACATACAGTATCCAACTATATATGTTTTATTTAACCAACTAAACATCAACATCTAAATATCTTTCAACCAATTAAACAAAAAGTCTAGATCAAATACTCAAATACACCTAAACTCAACTAAAATTTAAGCATCAAATTCTATTTATCAAATCCATAACAAGTACTCTACATCAAATGCCCAAAATACCTAACAGAAAAAGATCAGTGAAAATTATAGATAATTATAGATTTCATCTTTTAAGGGGTAAGGGCAAAATGGACTATTCACACAAAACTAACAGAAAAAATTAACTTTTATTAATAAAAATGATATAAAACGTGATAAGTTTTCAAATAAAGAACGCTCAGTGTACTTATCAAATTTTAAGGACAAGATCCATAATTTTAAACATACTTAAAGTACAAAATTTATAATTTACTCTGAAACTATTAATATTATTTATAACCTTTCCAAATAAAAAAAGATTTTTTAAGCATCCTAAAACAAATTTGTATCATCTATCTCTTTTATTACATAATGATATAAATAATATTGACATTAGAGTAAAGTACAAATTGTATCCTTTATTAATATATAGAATTGCATGTTATGTTGGTTAGTTTTAGTAATTACATGAAATGTCTTTTTTTAAATAATTTGTATATTTATCGTCCTTTAGACTACCTTCCATCCAAATTCATAGTTAAGTCAGACATATGATACTCACATGAGAGACATTTATGTATTTTACATGTCTACAGTGAGTTTAAAATATTTTTATGTCACTTCATTCACGTTGCTTTCATGTTAGGATATCCGAAAATTTTCAAATTCAATATCCAAATTTTCGGATATCTGAATTATAGGAAATCTGAATTTTCGGATATGTAAAACCATCTTTAGTACACCAATCATAATTTGAACCATTTTTTCTTTACATTGTATGAGACAACAATTACATTAGACGAACTCAAAGCAACTACAAATCTAGGTAATTGCTTATGTTGCACTAATTTGCTTATGTAGTTTATAAACTTCAAATGATAGTGATATCAAATTGTGCTTCGATTAGATTTAATCCGATGGGGGAAGAAGAAGACGATGGATTTAGTGACGTTGAGTTGTGCTTTAATTCGCTTTGAATCCGAGGGATGAGGAAGACGTTAGATTCAGTGATGAAGCAAGTTATCATTGATAATTGTAGTTGTTGTCTTCACTTTAATGTAGAATCCGCCATAACGTTGGAGTGTTGTTCTTACTTCTAGCTTCTTGTGTAGTCATCTTGACTTCTCTCTCGTTTTCAATTTGAGATTTAAAGTTTGTTCTCTACAGCTCGTTTTTAAAAGAAAAGGGCATAAGAGTTAGATGATTTATTAAAGTCTTAATTACTTAATTTTTTATTAATTACAAATTGTCAAATTACATAAATGCCTCTAACGTAAGCTGCACATGCATGACTTTACTGTAAATCTAGATGGAGGTTAGTGTAAAGGACAATATGTGTGCAATCTCTATTAAAACGCACATATAGTATAATTATTGAAACTAAAAGACACGCGGTGTAATTTCATGAATTAATAAAGGACGCAATTTGTAATTTAATCTTGATATTATTACAACTTTTCCAAATAAAAAAACATGGTTTTAAGCAATTAAAAGCTTGATTCTATTACAAAATATAATTTCATAAAACATGAACTTTTTCTAATACAACAAACTTTTTATAAAAAATGATAATTATAAAAATGTTTTTTTAAGAATGATATGTTTAAAAAATTATTTGGTAAAAAAGTTTAAAATGAAAATAGAAAGAATGATACTATTGTTTTGTTACATAAAATAGTTAGTTATATATAATTTTAGTTGTACTTATACCAAAGTATTGTTTTATAGTTTCTAAATCTCCATAACTAATTATTTGATACTTTTACAACTTGTGTTTTACATAGTGTACTAACCTACTATATTTCAACTTTACATCTTATTAATGAATGACTGAGATCAATTTGTATAAAAATTTTTATTAGATGGGTATTTTAACCACTTTTGTTGAATTTTTGTAAGTTTCCCAAATTTTTTAAACATTCATAACTATTACGTATGACATTGTTGTGTATTTTTGTTGGTTATTGTGTTTTTTTAAATCCTATTATGTTTTTCCAAAATGATGAATTTTAAAAAAATATAATGATAAAATAACATTCTTATGATCTCTAATACGTAAAACATAATAATAAATTAACAACTAATCAATCTAATACATTAAAAACAATGACAAAATTACACAATGTCTAATTGTATTTTTTGATCGTTATTATGTAATCTTTAACACTATGAGTTTTGAAAAATGCATTGGTGAAATAAAATTATTATGGATTTCTAATTTTAAAATACAATGATAGATAACAAGTTTATATAATGTATAAAAAATAATGATAAAAATAATACATTATGTCATTTTCAACATTATGAGTTTTGATAAAATTATTGTTGAAAATATGTTTTTGTGCACTTCTAAATTTAAAACACAATGATAGATAACAAGTTATATAATATATAGAACAATGACAATAATAACATAAAATGATAGAGAACGTAAAATACAATAATTAATACATATAACAAATGATGTAAAATATATGACATAATAAACGTATATGATAAAATGAGTTGATGTATTTGACATAATAATCAAAATGTCATGCTTTTTAAAATAATAAAATGACACATGTCATTTCCACAATTTTTCTTAAACTTTTTAGATTAAATACCATTTTTACTATAACTCTACTCCTAAAATTATACTATCCAAAAGCTTTGTTTTATTTATATTGATAATTATTTAGAAACATTTCCATATTGAAAAAATAGATATTATAAAAATTTAAAACCGTATTGTTTTATTAAAAACCACACTTCGAAAAATAAAAAGATACAAAAATTATCTTAAATAACTTTTTTTATTAAATACGAACTATTATAATTAGTTTTTTTAAGTTTTATAAGGATGATTTAAAAAAGTATTTAAATGATATACTTTTTATAAAACGATAACTTAAAGTGATATTAGTGTTGTTTTAGTTTAAGTACCCGCTTGTACGAACTCAATCATCATACAGAAACGATCTTGTCAAGCTCAGTGGCTCTATTGTGGATGTCCCTACGGGAAAGACTATGCTAGAGTGTGTGGTCGACGCCTTGGGAGTACCTATTGATGGAAGAGGGGCTCTAAGCGTTCACGAAACCTGATAAATGTCTCATACCATTCTAACTCCACGTATTTAATGAAAAAGGTTTATTCCAGTTATGTTGACCTATCTTCGTCTCTTTTTTTATTTATTTATTTAAGTATTAGTATATGACACACTCATTTAATATTGTCAAATGGTAAAAGACTTGATTGGTTATTATTGATAGGTTAGGTTTTAGGACTCTCAAAGTGGTAGAGAATCAGGCTCTCAGACCGGAAACAATAAAAAATATACATAAAGAACAAGAAAAATAGTCTTGATATCTATCGCAATATTCGGCCAAAATTCCATAATCTTGCAATCTTCATCCCAAAACCTTAATTGCAATCCACAGTATTAAATGATCATGTAATCCTGCAACGGGCATCCAATGTTGCAGCGACATAGGGCGGCACGGCAACGGACTATAGTCTTGAAGGTGGCGCGAAGGCGGACCGTGGTCCAGCAAGCGGCGAGAAAAAGAAGGCGGCGATCAAACACTCATGTCTCAATTTACGTTACCATCAAAATGTTGTCTGTTTGCTGATCGGATTATGATGCAGTAGAAATGTACACTTCTAGTAAGCTCTTCGATTCTCATGCTTCAGTGTCTCTGATTTGGGTCAAACTTGTTTAATCTCTTATTGTTTAATTGGTTTATGTTGTATCTTGTGGAATGCCCATAAGTTGTTTGATGAATGTCCTGTTAGAACATTTAGTTGTAATGAAAGGAACTTTGTATAGTCTTGCAGACCCAGTGTTTGATTATTTGTCTCAAAGAATTTAAACTCTGACTTTAAACACCATAAGCCCATAATGTATATCAACATACTATTAGCGGAACATGTTTATCATTATCATTTAGTTACATACTTTGACTTTATCATGTATAAATTATAGTAAATATCTCCACCTATGTAGTGGAGTTAGTTTCTATTTTATCTTTAAGTATTATGTATAAATATTAAAAGTAATTCAGTGAAAGGATTCATTCAATCATAAAGAATTTCATGGTATCAGAGCCCCACTGGCTCTATACCCTCCAACTGAGTTTCGACTCATAGCCAATCAACACCAATTGATTTCGATCCCGGTCAATCTCAGCGGTAAGAATGGCTAAAGAACAGAATGCTCCAAAACCCGAGTCATCTACTCCAAAACAAAATGCTCTGCATCTTGTTTACACCATTACGGACATCCAAAAGAAGGTTCGTGTTCTTGATGGAACAAAAGTCTTGTATTCCTCAAGGGTGAAGCTATTCACACTTCACGCACGAGGGTATGAGGTTAGCAATCACATCGATGGAATGGAACCACCCTCCAAGGAAGACCCATCTATGATCAGTGGCGGAAAATAGTTTCTATTGTGCTACAATGGATCTATGGGACCTTATCAGACGATCTGCTCACACGAGTCCGTGATACCGATTCCACTGTTCTTCAAGCATAGAACCGGGTTAAGAAGATCTTTCTGAACAAAAAGGGCTCACGGGCAGCGACGTTAGAACAACAGTTCATAAAGATGAAGTTGAGCTCCATGCCATCTCTTGAAGACTACTACCAGAAACTTAAAGAATTGGCCGATCAATTGAACGTCGTGGATATCCCCGTCACTATACGTCGCCTTGTCTTGCAACTGGTCCATGGACTTCCGATTAAGTTTGATGCTATCGGTACCATCATCAACAGAATATGCCTTCGTGGGAAGAGGCTTGCAGCATGCTGCAGTTGGAACAACACCGATATCGGGCCCGTGCCTCGTCCACTTCAACCGAAGCTCTCGCCTCCGTCAATACTACCAAACCACCTCCCACCCCCCGTCGCGAAACCTCCAATCACCCTCGAGGAAACAACATCCGTCGGCCGACCACCGGTCGTGGCGCTTCCACCTCCTCCGGACCTAACCGCCGCAACCCACGTCCCACCGGCTCCCTTTCCCTAAAATCTGGCCCTCCTCACAGCCCCTGGAAACCCCAATCTTATCCTCCCATGCCCCCTTATTGGTCCAACTCGTATTGGGCCTTACCTCCCTGCCCTTTTCCCACACAACCAGGCTGGCCTCCCCCTGGATTCCCCCTCAGCCGCGAGCCTCACCTCCCACATCTCAGGCCCATATGTCCGATGTAAACCCACTGGAGCCCAGTGAACTCGGAGCTGCATTCCAGGCCATGTCCATGGACCCGGGTGAACCATAGTGGTTTATGGATACATGCGCATCCAATCATCTCACTTCCGACTCAGGTATGATTTCTGATCCCAATGTTATTACTATTCAGTCTATTTTGGTTGGCAATGGCAATCGAGTCTTAGTTGTTGGATCGGGTAATACCACCCTTCCCCACACCAACTCAAAACCCCTCCACCTCAAAAATATACTCCACACACCCGATATCATCAAAAATCTTATATCTGTTCTCCGGTTTACTATTGATAATTCTATTTCTGTCGACTTTGACCCATTTGGTTTTTCTATGAAGGATTACCCGAGTGGGAGGATACTAACCAGACATAATAGCTCCAGCCATCTATACCCGCTCACTGCCACCGCATCTGCTTCCGCTTTTCTCACCCACGGTGAATCCACTGCTTGGCCCAACTGCTTGGGACACCCCGGCTTGCATGTTTTAGATTTTTTACGTTCTCGTAACTTAATTACTTGTTCAAAACCTACTTCGTCTTTCTTTTGTCATTCCTGTCAAATTGCAAAACATAAACGTTTGCCCTTTACATTATCTACGTCTACTACTTTGTGCCCATTTGATATATTACATTACGATTTATGGACATCACTCGTCCTTAGCAAACAAGGCTACAAATATTACCTTGTCTTTGCTTGACAACTATACCTATTTTTCATGGGTTTACCCTTTGCGTTTTAAATCTGAAACATTCACAAAATTCACACAATTATATAACCTTATATCCACTCAATTTAACCAAAAGATTAAAACTTTTCAGTGCGATATGGGCGGTGAATTGATAACTCACAATTTAAAATTTTTGCCACCAAACACGATTTACCATTTCGATGTTCATGCCCCCATACATCCCAACAAAATGGCAAAGCGGAACGTATGATTCGCCAAATTAACGAACTCATGCTCTCCCTTCTTACCCACACTTTTGTCCCACCCTCCTATTGGGTCGAAGCCCTCCACACCTCTGTTTACCTCCACAATATCCTTCCATCCAAACTTCTCAACTTTAACACTCCTACCTCCGCCCTCTACTTGAGACACCCCACCTACACCCACCTCCGTGTGTTTGGGTGTGATTGTTACCTCAACCAATCTGACACCCGTCCACATAAACTAGCTCCCCGCTATTCCCGTTGTGTCTTCCTTGGCTACCCACCCGCTCATCACGGCTATCGTTGCCTCGACCTATCCATGGGTAAGACGATCATCCCTCGACATGTCACATTCGATGAATCATATTTTCTCTTCTCTAACTCCTTCTCCCCCCTCCCCACCTCTGATTCCTTCCTTGAGGCCGACCCCTCTCCTTTCCTCTTTCACTTGAACCCATCCTCCTTCTCCCCAACGATACTATCCCCTCTATCATCCTCCCCTACCCCCTCTACCTCCTCCATTCCTCGTGCCAACCCACTGCCCCCTTCACCCCCGCAGCCTACTCCCTCACCAACACCTCCATCACCCCGCAACCTATTCCATCCCCTCCCATCACCATTACCTACTCTCGTCTCCCCAAACCCGTCCCCTCCACACCCACCCAACCTCCACCATCCAGCATCCACCATCCACCGCCCAACCCCCTCCTATGGTCACCCGCTCCAAGGCGGGAAAAACACTACCCAAAATCCCCTTTTACCTGCATACCACCACTCTCTCCCCGATACCCAAATCCCACAACCATGCCTTATCTGATCTTAACCGGGCAGATGCCATGCAAACAGAATATAAGGCTTTAATAGAAAATAACACTTGGGATCTCGTACCGCGTCCGAAGGATGCCCACATTATTCAATGCATATGGCTTTTTCGCCATAAATTTCATGCCAACGAAACCTTGGAACGATACAAGGCCCGCCTAGTCGTCAATGGAAAATCCCAACAGGTTGGCATCGACTGTGATGAGACATTCAGCCCTGTCGTGAAACCCATGACCATCCGCACCATTCTTACTCTAGAACTTTTTAATGTTGGATCTTATATGCCCAATACACATACAAGATTGATATGGTTAGTATGTTATGATCCAAGTTAGGTCATACCCAATAACAAGACAAACAAACACCAATAAATATTTATTTGTTGATGAGATCATACAAATATATATTGACACCATTTTAGAAAATAGGTTTTCTAGAACTTTGCTTTTGTAAAAGAATAAAATTATGTGGATAATTTGTTCATGAGAGATTGTTTGTTTTATTATTTAAATTGGTTAAATAATAGCAATTAAAAGTGTGTTATTGTTATAAAATTAAAATAGGTTTTAATTTTATAAAAATCAAGGCCTAAGAGTGTAACTTTTTTTATAAAATTAAAATGGGGGGAAAACCATTTGAAGGGCATCTTCGGCCGCCCAAGGGGTCTTGGGATTCCTTTTGTTTGTCTTGGTACAAGCATTCCTTAACCACTCTTACACTCTTCACTTTAGACACACTTTCTCCCATACATGCAAAAGCAAGAACTCTCTCTAAACACCTAGTAATTTTCGGATTCAAGGAAGGAAAAAAGGGGCTGAAAATTTCAAATTTGTTGGCTGCCTTTCAACATCTTCTTGGTTGATTCGGATTGTTCAAGAGGGAGCTCGTTTTGGTGCCTTACTACCTAGCAAGTGGGTGTTTCCTGAAGTGCTTGGGGTATACAAGCTTGAGAGGACCTTCTCTTGGTGCCTTGGTCATTCTTCTTGGTCTATATCATCCTCTATTTCATCATATTTGCTACTGAAAGGTAGTTTATGGCAGCCCTCTTTGTGGCTGTCCATAAAGTGTATTTTATGTTTACATAGCTAGATTTATTCACATATAAAAGGTCCATTATTCTTGGGTTTGTTTGTGACTTTATAATATCAAAATAGAATCTGATTTTTCAGCTAATAAGCCATGTTATAAAGTTCATTTCCGCTGCGTTTTTACAAAGTTCATTTCCTCTGCGTTTTTACAAAGTTTAAATGGTTAAACTATGTTTCATGTTCTATCAAACCCAACATTGGCATCTAGAGCCGGTTATCTGGATAGCTAGCTTGTTTTTATATTTTAAAAATTCATTTTATGGACTTTAAAACCCCTTTAGGGGCTGCTATGTTCATGTATTATGAATCCCCAAACTTTCAAAGTTATATCACACATGCTTGTGATTAAACTTTGAAAGACATGCATGTTGTATTGTTTGTTTGTTTGGACAAAAATAAAACCTGAAATTTCAGTTTGTGTTGGCTGAAATTTCATGTTTTTAGTGGGGTTTCATTATTGTTTTGGATGATATGATCATTGTTTATTATGGTGCATAACCTAGCCTTTGGCCTTGTGTTATTTGGATGATTGTAATGGTTGTTTTATTCATTCAATTGG
>BJCO01634565.1:0-11208 GCA_018326465.1 Flaveria floridana
AATGACTAAAACATATTTAAATATATTTTGTTGACACAAAATATATTTATTACAATAAAACTCCTAGTCATCTAAATCTTCAACGTCTCATCTCGGTTCTTCGTCTCGTACTCGACGTTTGACTTTTGTTGACTATGACCGTGACATTGACTTTTGTTGACTTTGACTGTGTTGATAATATCGACTATCTTGTACAACTCCAACAACCATACCTCCCCAAACCTAACCCATTCCCGTACCCTTATACACAAACTCAACCACCAACCCATCCATCTCACAAGCTGGCACCTCAACCCATCAAATTCTTACATTTCAGAGATCTCCCTTACCCACAGTTGGTCTGGAGGAACAGCTTGCTAGCCTTAACAGGTTGGTACTTAAGTTGTTAGCTGCCTACGACCTCAAATCCAACCAGATCAGCCAACTGACATCGGAGAATGTAGCTCAAGGTCAATAGATCGCCCAACTTACTGAGAGAAATAAGGCAAATGAGCTTGCCTTGGTAGGGCATATAAGGCTCTTCAAACTCAGAATCAGCTTCTGTTAGCATCCACTGAGAAGATTGATGAGTTAGAGAAGAAAAACAAGAAGATCATGTTAAGATTGAAAGAAGGGAAGGATGAAACATTAAAGATCAAAGTAGATGGAGATGATGATGAGGATAATAACTCAAGTGATGAAGAGTCTGATGATGAGGATGATGAGGAAGACACAGATGTGACTGATGTGGAGAAGGACAAAGATGATGATGATGATGATGATGAAGATCAACCGGAGGGTGAAGGCAAAGTTCCAGCAACATATCAATCTGATAAAGAAAGAAGAACCAAAAAGAACCAAGATCAGGGAGCTTCATCCTCAGCTCCTCAAGACAAGGATCATCAAGCTAAGGATACAAGTAATGATTAACAAGTTTATGTAAATTGAACTTATATGTATTGAAATGTATTAGATTAATGAAAATAAATGTCGAGTTATGTGAAATGCTATGATGTTTATTAAACTTTGCTATGTTGATCATTCTACCTAGCAGATAAATCTCACCAGGTCAATGAACACGATGTTGCACCTCTCCAGCAAATCAAGACACAGTTTACTATGATTCTTGATTTGCAAGGGATTGTCAGGAGATCAGTAAGTTATGAACCAGAAAAGGGGGAGATCATCCATGACGTATCAGATGAACAGCTTGCAGAGATGTTCAGACTAAACCCCAATGAGATCGTCAGAGACGCACCAGAAGATGATGTTATCAGCGATGAAGAATTGCATGGTGTAGATAAGGTGGAAATAAAGGATGTCACATCTGATTATTATCCATAATACACTAATGAAGATGGAGAAGTCATACCTGATTTAGGTAAGATGTTTGACAGTGAAACCTTTGACAAGGTAAATGAGAAGGTCACTGAGAAAGAATCGACTGAGAAGAAAGCTCAAGCTGATGATGTCGATGTGGAGCAGAGAAAAGCTTAGTGGGCTGCATGTCTCGCAGAGATGAGAAACCACGTGAACCTCCAAAGCAAAATGCCTACACGAAGTTGTATAAAGTTAGAAGGCATCAGAAGGTGTCAAGAAAAATACTCGGCTGGGCTTATTTTGAGGACTTAAACGTTTATTCTGTGAAGAGAGAGAAGTGGATCGAGTACTACAGACATCCTCATGATCTGAAGACTATACTGGGTTTTGAGCTGAACAGACTAGCATGTCTGAATCTACTGTTTGCAGACTTTTGATAGATTTCCGGATGGTTTGAAAGGACCTTGAAGAATGAATATTACACGAAGTGGGTGAACTTCAAACCTCAGCAACCGAGGAGGTATGTGAGCAAAACAGAAGTAGATCCGATTTCAGGAAGTCCAAAAGTTGTTCTGAAATGGAAGCCACCCAGGAAAATGACAAAGATTCCATGGAGGAAAATGCCACCGGACTTCACGCCTCACCTCAAATGGTGGTATTATGACTGGAGGACAGGTGAAGCCGTTATTGTACTGAATCGGAAAGGAAGGATTGAGACGATCGGGTTGTTTGACCCGATGTGGCTTACAAAGTTTTCTAAGGATGATGTCTACATATGGTACAAGTGGCCACTATTCTATGATACTATGGATATTATGCAAGCTTTATAATTCCAGCATGTGATCAGGCGATGCTTCGTGTTTGAGATCCATGCTGGTGTTACAAAGGAAGACAAGTTCAAGAAGTTTGCTGAATTTTTGAAGAATGTTAGACGATAGAGTGAACTACATTCAAGGGGGAGTTTGTTGATACACGATGTCCCTAGTTCATTGTACTTAAACGTTTATGTGTTTCATTCTTACGTACGTGTAATACAAGGGTATTTCAATTTTGTGATATGTGTTTAAATGTTTATTTACTATTGTATGTGTCTTTCATTCGTATGATTGTACACTGCAACCTATAAATACAACGTAATTCATGAAAAAACGCAAAACTTTGAATTATTTCATACCCTAGCCGTCTAGAGAGCTCTATCACGTCCATCCAAGTTCACAGTTCATCCCGGAACGTTTTCTACCCATTCTTAACGTCGTTCTATCATTAGATTGATCTGGGTTCACATTCTCACTGATTGGATCGCCATCAAATAAGATTCCGCACTATTTGATTAGGTTTTAGTTTGAATCAGTTAGTCCTTCGTACGTACACAGTCCTAACATATTTTGTGTTTTGATGATCTATTAACATTTTGATGATTTTCTCTTGCATACAAGATGATCAAACTTTGTTTTGTGGTTATGAACATCATAAGAAACCCATCTCCAAATGGAGTCTATCAAATGATGAAAATAGCTAATACATGAATGTATGTAAAGAATGTTGTTGTTAAACCTATCTTGCATTTTGATTTCATAAAGGATTGAGATGATCCATGAATAATGGTAATCACGATTTAAAATCTTTTAATTTTTAAGTATGTTTTGTTGAAATAAAAAGTAACATAAGATAAAATCTATAACTAGTACTATGTAGGTATGTATGAAATCATGTAGATGTATGTATAAATGGTTTATACGTTTGTTCTTGATTTGTTCTTCACATATAATTTTAAAGATGATTGAAATGCTCCATGTATATGGTGATCATGACCTGAAAAATTTGATGTTTTTATTCACATTTGATTTTAAGAAAAGATAAAAACAAATTAGGATTAAAAGTACTCAAGTGTAGATGGGACATGACCACTAAGGTCATGTCATAAAAGTTAATAGCCAACAAACCAATTATCATTATAAGATATGGAGAATAAGAATTTTAAAAACATTAAAATATAGTTAAAAGTTAGCAACTTTACCGAAAATAAAAGTTTTGATGATTGGGTTTACTCTTGTAAACGTTTTACGTTTAAGAATGCGTTAAAAACGGTGTTTTCGGGTCTAAAACAAATATTTTGCACAAGTCCGGTTTTGAACAGAATTTAATAAAGTGTTTTAAGTATAAAACATATGTTTTTAAATATATAACAAACCCATAACGAGCAAGGTCTTCACTGATGATTTTATACGCGCGAAAAAGTCGAAAACCGACAATTTCGGGTAAATAATAATGGACTATTATGGAACTGATTTTTAATAAAATATTTCAGAAGGTTTTGGTAGAAAAGAATCATATTTAAGATTATAAAAAGGTCATAATATATATGGGTTGATGTACGGTTTATTCGTGTAAAACTCTGTTGTTTCGGGTTAAAAAGCATCGTATACAGGTGAATTTGGGTCAAACATAATAGAGAATATTTTTGTAATAAAACTTGACAAAAATAGTTTTATATAAAACTTAAATATTTGATTAAAAAGACTAATGAATGTTGAGTTGTGTTAAATAAAGTATTATTTATAAGATAATAATATAAGAAAAGGTTTTCTTAACTAGAACACGAAAATGAATATATCTTATTACTAAAATTAAACAAATTATTATTATGAATTAATGAATACTTATTTATTTATTTATTTATTTATTTATTCATTTCTTCATTTATTTGTTTCTTTATATAAAACATAACTTAGTAAATTTGGGTTATATTTGTATATACGTTCATGTGTTTATTTTGTGTGTGTTATATGATTGTTGTTTAAGTGCTAAATGTTTGATTTAATGAATAGTTTTCACATATAATATTAATTACTAAACTAAACCGAAAGTAACCAACGGGTCTTTTAAAAGTATATTTCAAGATAAGTCTAATGAGTTGGGTTGTTAGATCTATTGGGTTTGACAACCACCCCTCAGGATCGGTTACTCCGGTCTGGTATAGAAGGAATATATGTTGAAAGGATTTGAGGGGTTTTATATCTTGGTTTGATTATGGGGCTCTTGGTTGCAATCATAGTTAGGGACATTAAATATGGTAATATTTACCGTGAACTCACGGTAAATAATATTTCATAAATTGTAATATATCATCCACAGAATATTACAATTTCCCTCTCTACCAGCACGGCTACTTATAATAAAGGGCTCTTGGTTCTGACAATAACCCTTGCACGGCTACCCTCTTGGTTGCGATCAAAGTCATTGACGATCCAGGGGTTTATTCTGGGATAATCATGTCTTTTTTAAAAAGAAATTGTGATAATCTTTTTATACAAACCTATGAACTCACCAGCATTTTGCTGATAAACTTTTGGACATGTTTTTTTCAGGTGATTAGGAATGCATGGGAATGAAAAGACTTTTAACGGTAAACTTATCAAATTTGGATGCCACTTTGGGACCCAATTTTCCGCTGCCGTTTAAAAATTTCTTATTAATATTTAAAAAACAATGTCATGTTATTACTAATTATGTTTTCATGCTAACACTTATGTTTGGATCAATGTAATAACATCTTAATTTTATGATAATATTTACTTTTGGTATACATGATTTGTTTGCTTAGTAATTTTTGGAAATAATCCAACTTCCATTATCACCATCACACGCGTGCCCTTACGATGCACTTTTCGTGGTGTGACATTAAATATGCTTCTAAGTACTTATATGTTTTTGAAGGATAATTTTCTTGCGAAAACAATTAAGTCTCGGAAGCTTTATTCTTTTACGAACAAAACTTCTTAAATTTAATCACTTTCGAAACCAAATATGTCTCTGAAGTAAATATACTCTATGTATTTTTCTTCCGAAGCAAATTTCCATAAAGCCCAGTAATATCTTCCGAAGTAAAAATTGACTTCGGAAGTTTTTATAAAACTTCCGAAGACAAATTACCTTTGGAAGATTTTTGACTTCCAAGAAAACTACCTTTTTGAGCTCTTTTTCAGAGGTGGGACCGGCTTCCAGATTTCAAATTTTATCCTTTTGTGATAAAATGGTCTCAAGTCCATTTCATATATATATATACACTGTCAACGGTTCCCCCTTTCACTTTTCTCTTCATCTGTAAATTTCTCTATCCTAAATTCACCCACAAACCACCCTTGTTCTTACCTTTCTTCCTCGCAAAGCTGCTCATAAATAGCCAATCATCTTCCTCTAAGCCAACCAAATGTTTCCATGCATTTACACATGCAACACAATCAGGTTACTCTATTAAACTGAGAAATATCATGGTTTCTTAGAAGTTTGCTGATTCTTGACTCTAACCAACTACTTCACCACCCTCACCATATATCCTCCACTATATGCGGATCAACTTTTGGACTTTTTGGGGACTTGCCAAGAGGTCATTATAGATGGGGATAAGGCACTATCTGCCATAGTACAGGGAGGACAATTTTTATCATTCCAGCCTCCATTAACACCCAACTTAGGCTGGATGATAAGGAAGGAAACTTGTCCTTCCCAAAATCTGCTGTGAACCTGTCCTTTAGGCAGATGGGCTATGAAGGTGATTACTCTGTAAGAACCTTCAGGAAAAGAAAGGTATCCTCCCAATAGAAGTAACTCCTCCATGTTATCATCCATTGTTTATCAAACAAGCATGGAGGTTGGGATAAAATTCTAGAAGATCTTTCCTATATAGTCCATGGCATGGTTCAAGGTGTCAAGTTCAGGTACTCTTAATTTGTACATACAAATTTGCTTGCAAAATTAGATTCCTTAGAATATTACATATTCCCTAGATATGTTCAACACATTCTTGACTGTAAACTGGGCTCACAGTTAAGGGAAACATGTAATGTTCTCAAAATACGTCAGATGAATCCCGACATCTTCAAAATAATGAGAAAACCTACTGTGGACTTCTCAGGGATAGAAACAGCCCTAGTTCTAAAAATGTTGGAGCTCATTGCTCAATGTGACAGTCTAGCAGCATAAGATAGTGTTGAACCCACCCCTTATACTTCTTTACCACCCACACAACATCAAATCACCATCACCTACTCTATAAAATCCAAATAAACCCCTGCATAAGCTACTCAGGTTTTGCAGGCCTCCAAATCTTCACCCATGCAGGAGGGAAGTGGATAGTAGAGCTCCCACTTCTCGTGAGGAGCAAACCACTCCTATCATTTCAAGGATCAGTGTTGAGGTTCCTCATGCTCAGCCTACTGAGCTCACTACACTAAAACCAGCCTTAAGCCTCCACTCAAAGTCTCAAAACTTTAGTGAACAACCTACAGAGGAAAGCTAACATCCCCAGCCTCTAGATCGTAATAACCCATACCCAACCTTGAATTTTATGATGATGAAGACATGGGATTAAGTGAGTACCATGAGTCTCTCTTCTCCACCCCTACTCAAGAAGAGATGAGTGCTCTTGATTCACCCATGTATAGCCCACATAATCCACTCACAACTAAGGCGGATCTCCCTAAATCTATTCAAGACGTCCATATGGAAAAGGCTTTTACTTCTGCAAGTAATTACATCTTTAAGACCTCAACCATGGAAACCCAGCCCATTGACACTTCAACTAAAGTTGTCATGGTGCATGGGACATCCAACAGCTAAGAACTTAGTGCTGGTAATAAGGGAGAAGACTTTGGTCCTATTCTCTCACCCAGTGATTCTTCTAATGAAGATAAGGGGAGTCTGAAACTAAAGGTGCAAAAACTGACCAAAACCTGCACTTATTTAGTCTCAAAGGTCATCACTTAGAATCTCAGGTGACTACCTTACAAAAGAGGGTTAATGACCAACAACATGAGATGACCAATCTCAAGGGCATGTTAGCTGAGAGACCACTATGGAGGACTCAACCAGGGCCACAAGAGCCTGTGGATGTGGAGGACCTAACCTCTTGCTCATATGTGCAAGAAGGTGAAGCTACCAAAAAGAGGGATAATGTCCTACCTACAATCACAGAACCTAGGAGTTCATCTCAGAGTATGGACATAGAGGATTCACCACCCTCAATTGCAATTGTCCATACTCAGCAACCTCCTTAAGTTCATAGTAATGTGGACTCACTCAGACAAGTCTGTTTAAGGAGGGTATTCTAAGGGCTACGTCTACCCCATCTGATCCTTCTGAGATTTAAATTATGGGATGGAGGTATGACATTGATAGAAAAGACCTGATAATCTCTAGGTATTAAGGATTACAAGAAATCTTTAACTTCTCTAACCTATGATTCTATTAGAGAACCTATCTGATTGACCTTCCACTTTCCAACCTAAGCCAAAATAGGCAAGCTGCAAGGTTAGTTGACAGGATTCAAGATAGGGTGCTGGAAGAGTTTAAGTTAAGATCCAAAGTATATTGATAAAGGCTAGCAGGCAAGACTATTGGTCAGCCGGATGTTAAGATGGACCCCAAGGGACCCTAAGATTAGCTTCATAGGGGAAACCTTGACTGAAGGCCCAGTAGTTGAGTTCAAGTGCATAACCAAATAATAAATGCCAAAGCACTCTCCACCTTGAGTCACCTAGGTCTGTGGGTGACAAAGGGAAAAGGAAACTAACTCATGCGGAGATTGAGGATGAGGAAAGATAGAGGAAGAGGAAGCTAAGGGGCGTGAGTTCAAGTGGGTCCCCAGGGTACATGGAAGCTTCAATCAGCGCTGCCCCCATGCCAAACACTTAAGATGATGAGTTAAGGGTAGGCATATTGAACTATATAGGGACTATGAACTACAACATTGATGAACTTATCTTTCTTCCCTTAGAAGAGTTAAATGAACTAGCTAAAACTGAGTTGTCAAAGGAGAGGAAGGACATAGAGGATGCATAACTACTCCTTAAGATTAAGGAAGAAAAGAGGAGGAAAAGACTCTACAAGCATGCTCCTACCCTCTCCCCAGTTCAAGAATGCCCTGAGACAAAGGCTGTTGCAACTGAGAAATAACCTCAGGTAGACAAGGAAGCAGGCAGACAAAATATGGTCAACTACCTTAGTGCCACATGCCTCTATCAGGCATCAGTACCTCCTCCCTTGTCATATGAATACATAGAGCTTGAATACCTCAAGCAGCTTGAGCAAAAAGTAGTGAAAGAACAAAAATCTACAAAGGGGAAGATGAGGAAGTAGGTGGGAAGTCAATAGCCATCATCCAAAAGAGCCTAAAGAAGTCTGCTTATAGGCAGAGGATGATGAGGTTCTTAAAGCTGTATGGATTCTCCAAAAGGAGGCTTCGTCAATGTCTCTGTTCATTATGGGTGAGCATATTAGAGTGATTAAGAAGAAGATTAAAAAGGGTGAGATCACTAACTTGCATTCTTCACCAAGTCAGGTTGCACCTGAAGTTAAGGTCAAGGTTGAACCCCAAGAGACAAGACAACCTGGACCTAGTGGAAGACCATAGCCAACTTCATCTTCTGATCCATATCAAGGTCCTGATCCCTCTCCTTCTGAACTTGTGAGGGAAAAGGACCCAACAGAGAAAGACATTATAGAACAACCTGGTACTGAAGGTCAATATTCTTAGTTAAAATCTACAGAGTAAGAAAAGAATGCCCATAAAGAGGGATAGTAAGAAGAAAAAGAAGTCTAAGGCATCTACTTCTATACCTCAGGATGAGTTAGAGCATCCTAAGTGCAGGATCGGTGTTGGTCTCTTAACCTGATATTTTCTATCAAACTCACTAAGTTTCACACATGTGATGATGCAGAATCTCAAACTTAGTTCATGATAATATACTAAGTTAATAAACACAAGAAATGGTTTTTCAAGATGCTTGTATATATTACTTCTCAACTCATTGTTTATAAGACTCTTACAAAGCATGCATAGTGAGTTACATTGAGTAACTATATATACTATGATCTATAGCTGGTTATACTTTGAAAACAAGCTAGAACTTACATCTAAAAAAATACTACATTGCTAGACATAAGGTATCTAAGATAAAATATTATCCTATATTAGGTAGTCATGACAGGTCCATGACTTACCGTTTATGACCTACTAAAGTTGGTAATTGTACTAGCTTAAAGGTGAACAGTGGAATAAAGTATGGTCAACTACATGTGCGTGGGAAAACACCATGTAGTATATCAGACTTGTCAGTCAGACCATACTTATGTCCACTGGTCCATAGTCAGTTCTTCCGAAGGTAAAATGGCTTCGGAAGAATAAAGTCTTCCGAAACCATTTATACTTCGGAAGAGATAACTTCTTTCGAGACTTCAGCAACTCTTCATGACCTTTTACCTTCGAAAAGCTTTGTCTTGAATCTTCCAAGTGTTGTAGTTCGGAAGGAGAACTACATAGTCTCAAAAGACTTAGTTCTTCCTTTGGAAGTTCTTCATCCTTAAGCTTTGGAAGATCTTTAACTTTGGTTTGAAAGTGCATCTTTGTCTTCGGAAGCCTTTGCTCAATTGTACTCAAAATCTTCTAAGTGTAGTTTTGGTTTTACCAACCTTATATGATCCAGAACCAAGGTTACTTAAGAAAAGGATGCTCAACCAAGTCCAACTAATGTAGTGTCTCTTGTTGCTGGGAGACCCACCTTGCTAAAATGTACAGATGGTATGTCATTAGAGATCTACGAGGTTAAGATGTCTACTTCTGACAAGACATGCTTGATCTTCATCTGTATGATCTCTATGACATAAGGAGATACTATGAGAATCTCAGGGATCTTGACTGAATGATGAAGAAAGGAATGGTGTTGATCCTAATGAGGACTGTCAATATATGAGTAATCTCCTCTATTATGGTACCATCAGCCTAGGTGAAGTTTCCAAGGTTTACACTTAAGGCTAATGCAACCAAAGCAACTAAAGAGCTCCCAGCATGCATGCATGATGTACATAGTAAAGCTACTTCAGAAGTTTTACATAACATAAGGAAAAATTCAACGTGTAAAACCTTACGAAGAAAAATGACAAAATCTTCTGAAGCCGAAGACAAAGACTTTCGAGGCCTCAGACACAAAGTCTTCCAAAGCCAAAGACGAATTTCTTCCGAAGACAGAGAAGACATGCTTTCTCTGATCACCTTTTGACAAAAAGTTGGACAACTTTCAGCTACCACCTCTGAACTCACACCAACTTAAATAAGTTGGTGAAAAGGTCCATGCTTTTGTCAACTATAGATTATGATTATTGGTCTGTAAATTTCTACTTTTGTACCTTTTATTGTTTTTGTAATATATTAGGATGTAAGCTATGGCATGTCATAGTCACAAGTCAAAAGGCAATCCGCCTTTTGACTATACATTGATCTTGTTGTCTTGATTAGTGTTTCCAGCTAGCTTTTAAAGTATAGCCGGCTGTAGGCTGTAGCATAAAGTGTCACAAGTACTTGTATTTATTTTTATGCTTTATAACACTTGTAATACAAGTAGAGAGTAATATATAGCATTCTTAAATACCAAACTTATCTTATTTTTGTTCTTGTTCTTGTTCTTGTTCTTATTCTTGCTCGTGTTCTTACTCTTGTTCTTGCTACTGTTCTTGCTCATTTTCTTGCTCCTGTTCTTGCTCCTGTTCTTGCTCCTGTTCCTGCTCCTGTTCTTGCTTATGTTCTTGCTCATGTTCTTGCTCATGTTCTTGCTCATGTTCTTGCACCTGTTCTTGCTCCTGTTCTTGCTCCTGTTCTTGCTCCTGTTCGTGCTCCTGTTCCTGCTCCTGTTCCTGCTCCTGTTCCTGCTCCTGTTCCTGCTCCTATGCCTGCCCCTGTTCCTTCCCCTGATCCTTCTCCTGTTCCTGCTCCTGTACCTGCTCCTGTTCCTGCTCCTGCTCCTGCTCCTGCTCCTGTTCCTGCTCCTGTTCCTGCTCCTGTTCCTGCTCCTGTTCCTGCTCCTGTTCCTTTTCCTGTTCCTGTTCCTGTTCCTGTTCCTGTTCCTGTTCCTGTTC
>BJCO01634580.1:0-15498 GCA_018326465.1 Flaveria floridana
GACGATGAGGACGATGACGACGATGATGACGATGATGACGATGATGACGATGATGACGATGATGACGATGATGATGACGATGACGATGATGACGACGATGAAGATGATGAAGAGGATGATGATGATGATGATGATGATAAAGATGATAATGATGATGATGATGATGATGATGATGATGATGATGATGATGATGATGATGATGATGACGGTGATTATGATGATGACGCTAATGATGATGATGATGATGATGATGATGATGATGATGATGATGATGATGATGATGATGATGATTATGATGATGATGATGATGATGATGATGTGTAACACCTGGAAATTTTGGTCAATTGAAAGAAAAGAAAAGAAAGGGGAAAAGGAAAAACAAAAGTACTTAGAAAGGAAAAGAAAGTTAAGTATAGGATGATGCGCCCCAATAGTGCCCATGGGCCTGAATAGTTCATGCGCCCAAGACTTGGTAGGAAAAAGGGTTAAGTGTAGGGCCATGCGCCCAAATAATCCTGATGCGCCTAAGCAGGGTTCATGCGCCTGCATAGTGCTGATGCGCCCAAAACACTTAGAAATTTTCTAAAATTTTAGAGAAAACAGAATGACTAGGGTTTGACCCTAGTTTGACTTTAGGGTTTTAGTTGTTATTATTATTCATAATTATGAGCTATTCTTATGTTCTATATTAATTATTATTGTGTGACTTTACGTGGCATGTTTATGATCATAAACGTAAAGTATTATCATTAATAAAAGTGAAAGATTAATGATGAAGAAAAGTGGAACATAAATGAAAGAATTTAAGTCTTACAAGCAAAGGAATAGGAGGTGAACGACAATGTTGTTGTTAGCTCAACTGTATCCGGTTTAGCTAACCCTAAGGATGCATGCAGGGTTAGTCATTGAGACTGACAGGGACTCTTGTAGCATACCCTAGGTGACTGGGTCAGCCTAGTGCATAATGTTCGAGGCCTATTTATAGACCACAGGCCCAACATCAGCTTCATGCACAATGTTGGGGGTATTGCACATTGGTCCATAAGAAAGTGAAAGATAATGATAAAAGTATGAAATGAACGAATGCGTACAGTAATGAATGAAAGAAAGTATTACCTTGATGTATGTGTGATGTGTGATCACATACCAAATTAAAGGAGGTATTTACAACAAATGATATTTTTATATATCTATACAAGGTATTTTAATACTTTTAAAACTAGAACTCACTCAGCAACACTGACTTTTATACATTTTCGGTTAATTGTTGAAGATGGATTGAGGGTGAAGCTACACGGCGTGGCAAGACTAACATCCATTCACGTTTTGATAATATTGTTGTTTTGTAATGCATTTAAACAATCTTTTTGTAACTAATGAACAACGATGTATTGCTTAACAACAGTAAATGAATGAAATGAAAGGGCTTTTGATAATGTAATTCCCCTGCAATGTTTCATGAAATGTATATTATTATGTATGTTTAGTGCTATGATTAACCAAATGTGAGGTGCCCGGGATTGGGGCCTTACAAATTATTATTAGAGCCAAAGTTTAAGTGAATTGGGTAAATATTTTCAAAAAAACTAAACTTAAACTGAAAATGGGACGAATGGATGGATTCCAGCTCGAGTAGCTACGTGCCATCAGGTATTTCCTTTTCTCAAACGTTAATTGAAGTTATGTGCATATGCTCTTTGATTATATGCTCATAGTAGATTTAGATACTGATGTAGTCAGGATAGGGAATGCTTGGGGTGTGAAGAGTAATGTAAGTAGCTAATCACAACTGGCCACTGTAATTAGGGACTTACTATACTCAACATGAACTAAGCTATTACCTTGAATGACCATGTGAGTGTTTGAATCTTATAGTGATTTGAGAATGGCTGGAGGTAGATCATCTAAGGCTTCTAGGGGTGGAGCACAGGGAGGACGTGGTGCTGAACCGCGTGTTACTAGCAATAAGGCTAAGACTACAGAGAGGGCCCGTGAAGAGCCCGAGGTGCATCACCAGGAGGGTGGTGATGAGAATGCGAACTTAAGGGCTTTGGTGAAAGAGGCGGTGGTAGAGGAATTCCATTAAGTATGCAAGCGATTCTACCTTCCGTAGTGACTGAAGTGATCAAGGCTGTAAGGGAGGATGAGAAGAAAGAGAGGAGGAGGACCACAGGAAGGGAGGAAAGGGAATGATCAGATTCCGAGGCGATTGTCTCGAGTGAGGAGGCAGAGGAGGAGGAAGCGGTGCATGAAACTGCACGAGGATGTAACTATGGGATATTTCAGAGATGCAAGCCCCTAACTTTTAATGGGAATGACAATGCTGCTGCTGCTCACAGATGGGTGAGGGAGGTAGAAGCGGTGCTTGATATCAGCGAGTACCGAGAAGATCAGAAGGTGAAGTTTGCCATCCACTCGTTGATGGACTCAGCCTTATGCTGGTGGGACTATATTGTCTAGACCAAGGGAAGTAGGGCCATTGGAAAGATAAGGTGGCCAGAACTGAAACAGTTAGTGATTGAGGAGTTTTGTCCTCACAAGGAGTTAGACAAGATTAAGCTGCAGCTGGAAGCGGGAACTATGACACACCAACAGTATACCACCAAGTTTAATGAGATGGCAAGGCTGGTTCCTGATCAGGTGACTCCGATATCAAGGAAGATTAAGAGATATGTCCAAGGGTTGTCGGCTGATATACGCAGGCATTTGATTGCTGCCCGACCAAGTACCTTTCGATTGGCTGTAGACATGGCGGGTAGGTTGTATGATGAGAGAGATGAGACGGTGGTGGAGGCAAAGAAGACAGGAGGTGGTGATAAGAACTGGAATGGGAAGCGGTTTGGACGTGGTGGTTTCACTCCAAACAACAAAAAGATGAAGGTGGATGACCGTAGGGTGGCGTCATCAAGCTTAGGGCTAAGGAAGTACGGTAAATATAGAAGGGAGCGTACAAACGAATGTAGGTTGGGATTGAACGTATGCTTCAAGTGTGGGAAGCCTGGTCACATTGCTAGAGACTATAGGGTGCCGAGGTGTTATAGCTATACCGAGGAGGGCCACATGAGCAAGGACTGTAAGAAGCCAAGGGCCTAGAGTTCTAGGCGAAGAAGAAGGCTAAAGAAGGAGGGCAGAGGGCAACTGCGAGAGCTTTCATGATGACTCGGGAGGAGGCCAGAATGGACCCCGACGTCGTGTCAGGTACGTTTCTAGTAAACCAAACTTGTGCCTTTGTATTATTTGATTCTGGTGCTAGTAGGAGTTTTATCTCTACTACTTTCTATGCTAATTTGTCTGTTAGTAGTAGGAGTACTGATGAGCCATTCGATGTTGAAACGACTTGTGAAGCCCCATTCCTGGGCACCTCACAGTTGGTCATTCATAGAACTAAACATACATATTATTATACATTTCATAAAACATTACAGCGGAAGTCACTGATAAAAACCATTCATTTTATTATTAATTACCGTTTTTATGCAATACAACATCGTTAAACTACAAAAGACAACATTCTTTGATTGCATTACAAAACAACAATAATAATCATGTGTGAATGAATGTCAGTCTTGCCCCGCCAAGTAGCCTCCCTGCGTGCCATCCTCAGCAACCATTACCTGCCAACTGAAAATGTATAATAGTCAGCGTTGATGAGTGAGTTCTAGTTTTTATGCATTAAAATGCTTTATACGTTTCGTACATGAAAATACCCTTTTTCCTTAAAATACTTTCCTTACTTTCGCATGTGATCATTCATTATACATACAACAAAGTATAACCTTGTTCATCATTCCTTATCACACGCATTCATTCGTTTTGTACTTTATCCTTCCGTTCGTTTCGTACTTTATCCTTTCGTTCGTTTTGTACTTTATCTTTTCGTTCGTTTCGTACTTTATCTTTATCTTTCACTGAGTCTAGAACCTGTCAAGCTTTTCCCCCCATCATGGACTGAAGCCACCATTCTAGTCACAAAGCCACGTTCTATCTAGCACAAGGCCGTATCATATCTTGGCACAAAGCCCGGGTCGAATGACAAGGATCCTGTTTCGTACTATGGGTTCAGTCATCAAGACTGATCCCCCTGTGTGTGAACCCTCACGGGTTAAAATCGCACGTTATGAAACACACATTTGAGCTAACAACTCTCAAAGAGTTGTGATCCTCCTTTAAGTCTGCTTGCAAGCCTTTTCTTTCTTTCATTATGTTTCACTTTTAATCTTTGTTATCTTTCACTTCGTTATGTTATACTTTACGTTCATTCACACATACATCATACTACGTAAAGTCACAATATAATACTTGACGTATATTAAAATATAAAATATACGTTTTGAAAACTATTGAAAGATAACACATCTTGCACATATGCATAAAATACATTCATCATCACCTCCTACATATCCTATGCATAAACCCTCACATATTCATGCTTAGTATAGTCCAAAAGAGTCCATAAGTCAAACTAGGTTCAAACCCTAAAATTCTGTTTTTCCTCAAAATTTTAGAAAATTTACTAAGTGTTGGGCGCATGGGAAATATTTGGGCGCTTGAGGACTATTTGGGCGTTTCTCCACTATGAAGGCGCATGAGACTATACTTAACGATTTCTCACTTAGGCGCATTAGTCTCTTGGGCGCAGAGGCACTATTTAGGCGCATGAACCTACACTTCGAAATTTCTAAATCATTTCTAGGCGTATGGACTACTATTTGGGTGCATCAACATCTACTTAGACTTTTAAGCCTAATTTTTCAGGCGCATGGGCCCTACTTGGGCGCATGACCATACTTACAATCTTTCTATGGCAAAAACTTAGGCGAATGGACCCTGTTTGGGCACATGAACACCAACTTATACATTTCTAATGTATTCTTCAGTCCCAAACATGATTTCAGCATGTTCTAAAACTTGCACTACCATTTTAAGCCTTAATCTAGTATGCACAACCATAACACATTAACATACATACATTTCAAACATACGGTTATACATACAATTTTTACAAAAACAATTTACATGCATTTTTAGCCCCGAAAACCTTTTAAAACATGTAAAACATAGGGTCTAAAAACTCACCTTAGCTGCTTTCAAGTCTCGAACTCTCTGATTTGAACTTCTCAGATAATTCTAACACCTAAACATGTCCAAAAACACATACCCGAACACATACATACGCATGAGAACATGTAGAAACTGATTCTAAGGATAAAAACTCGGTTGAAACTGAACATTCACAAAAAAATCTTACCTTTTTGTTGCTCCTTCGACTTCTTTTCTCTAAAACTCAATAAAACTATGCTTTCCCTCTCTAAAACTATCGAGCAGTTGGTGTGATCAGAGAAGTGGGCGGCCATGGCCACTTTAAACAAAATAATTATATTATTTTGTCCTTTTTACACCTTTAGCCCCTCTACTTGTGCTTCTTTTCTTTTCTCACCAAAATATCTTTCTATTATTTCTCTTTACATTTCTTTTCTTATTATTTTTCTTTTCTTTTATTTGACTAGAAATTTCAGGTGTTACAAGTCTACCCCCTTAAAGAGGTTTCGTCCCCGAAACTTGTCACTCTTCGAAAAACCGTGGGTAATGTTGTCTCATCTCTTCTTTAGTCTTCCACGTAGACTCCGAACACTTTTAGTGTTTCCACTACATACGCACAAGTGGAACCACTTTATTCCTCAACCGCTTTTCTTTTCGATCAATGATTGCTACTGGTTGCTCTATGTAATTAAGCCGCTCATCCACTTTAATATCATCCGGTGGTACAACCATATCTTCATTAACTAAGCACTTCCTCAGATGAGATACATGGAATGTCGGATGAATTCCACTTAACTCATCTGGCAAATCTAACTGATAGGCCACCTCTCCTACTAGTGCGACGATTTGGAAAGGCCCTATGTACCACGGGCTCAGCTTGCCCCTCTTCCGGAACCGAATGATTCCTTTCCAAGATGAGACCTTCAACATAACTTGGTTGCCACCTTGAGTGATTCCTTTTGTCTATCTTTCGCCGCTTTCATGAAAGCCTTGACCTTCTCTAATTTCTTAGTCGTAGCCTCGATCACCTCAAGACTTCCCAACTATTCTTGTCCAATATCACCCTAACATATGGGTGTCCTACACCTTCTACCATATAGCATCTCGTAAGGTGGCATACCGATGCTTGCATGATAGCTGTTGTTGTACGAGAATTCAGCTAACGGTAAGTGATCATCCCAACTTCCTCCAAAATCTATCACGCATGCTCGGAGCATATCCTCGAGCATTTGGATCGTCCTCTCAGATTGACCATCTGTCTGAGGATGATAACTCGCGCTAATGTGCAGCCTTGTCCCCATCACATCATGGAATCTCTTCTAAAAATTGGATGTAAAAAGGGTGTCACGATCAGACATGATAGACATCGGCACACCATGACGAGCCACAATCTATTTAATGAACAGATCCGCCAATCTTTCAGAAGAATACGTCTCGCAGATCGGTAGGAAGTGAGCGCTCTTCATCAGTCGATCAACAATCACCCATATAGTATCGCACCCCCTCGCTCTACAAGGTAGCTTAGTAATAAAATCCATGGTGATGTGCTCCCACTTCCACTTGGGTATATCCAACGGCTGGATCTTCCCGTATGTTTTCTGATGTTCTGTCTTTACTTGCAAACAAGTAAGGCATTTGCTCACGTACACCACTACATCGTGTTTCATACCCGGCCACCAATAATCTTTCTTCATATCCTGATACATCTTCGTGGCACCGGGATGAACTGAGTATCAAGTATTATGAGCTTCATCCATGATCCGCCCCTGTAGATCTCCGTAATGAGGGATCCATATCCTCTTGTTTCGTGTCCTAACACCGAGAGTGTTTTCACCCAATTCTGTGACTAGAGCTCTCATGCGTTCAGAATTTAGGCGATCTTCTTTCAACGCCTCATCTTGAAATCCTTTCATTTGGATCATCATATCAGCGGTCAAAACCAACTGATAAGCTTTCACCAGAGTTGGGTCGGGTTTCTCCTTTCGGCTAAGGGCATTGGCCACGACGTTGGCCTTACCCGGATGATAATGGATCTCACAGTCGTAATCTTTGATGAGCTCTAACCATCTCCTCTATCTTATATTGAGATCCTTTTGCTCGAAGAAGTACTTCAAGCTCTTATGGTCGGTGAAGATGGTGCACTTCGTCCCGGACAAGTAGTGCCTCTAAATCTTCAACGCAAAGACCATAACCGCTAACTCCAAATCATGGGTGGGATAATTGACTTCGTGGGTTTTCAGCTGTCAGCATGCGTAGGCTATTACCCTTCCATGCACGTTGCATTAACACGCAACTTAATCCCGAATAAGAAGCATCCGAATATACCACTAAGTCTTCACTCCCCTTGGGTAATGTCAAAACAGGAGCTTGTGTTAATATCATCTTCAACTCCTCTAAAACATCCTCCTGTTTTCAACCCTATTCAAACTTCACATCCGTGCGGTTAATTTGGTCAAAGGTGAGGCTATCTTGGAAAAGTCTTGAATGAATCTTCTTGGACTCAACCAAGTGCATTAAGAATTAATGCAAGAAAGTAAAATGCTTTCCATTATCAAAAACAATCATCCAAATGTGTTTCAACATACAATTCATACATTAGAAACTCATTAACATCATTAACATCCATAACAATCACTAACATTTATGTAAATTTCTTTTTTCAGATTTGTAAATAAAGAATTTTTGCATAAGTCAACCAATGCGGATGAAGGAAGTCCAATGTGGATGAAGTTCTACAGCGGATGAAGTCTCCACCCTACAGCGGATAAAGAACTTCACAGCAGATGAACAAGCTTTACAGCGCATGAACAAGTGTTCACAGCGGATGAATAACATCTACAGCGGATGAACAAGTTCACAGCGGATGACCATAGCTGATGAACTGTTGCCACAACGGATGAACATGTTCACAGCGGATGACCACAACTGATGAACTGTTCCCACAGCGGATGAACAAGTTCATTACAGTGGATGACCACACTGTTCATACATCGGATGAACTTCTCCACATCGGATGACTGATCTCACAGCCGATGACTTAGTCACTTAGGATTATTTTTTATGTAATTTTCATTTACATATGGGTAGAATAGTAATTGTATATAGCTTTTGTGTATAGGCTATAAATAGCACTCTACCCTAATCCTTTGTAAGCTTTTGAACGATTATCAATCAAACAAGCATTTTCAATTTCTTATGCATTCTAACACACACAACACACACACACAAACACACACACACAAACACACAAACATACATTGAAATCATACACATTAACCATGGGTTTCCGCACCATGTTTGGTGTTTGTTGATTTGTGAGAGATTAGAAAAAATCCTTGTAGAAACACAACTTGTTCATATTGAATATCATTCTTTCTAAAGTTTATATTCAATATGCTTGACTGAAGTTAAGGTTTTCATCAGGTGGTATCAGAGCCTTGGCTCAATCAAACATTGATTTCGATCTTCTCATTCAACAAACATGATTTCAGTGGTTCATTAGCTTCATAAGATACATTTTGAGCTTGAAATCATCATATGTTCTTCTTCTACATCATACAATCAACAAATGTTCAAAACATGAGTTAATCAACTGTTTTTGTTCATTGTGAAGAAGGATTTTTATGCTTTTGTGATCTGAAAACCTCTAAAATCATTCATACAGCGTTTTTGAAACAGATACGTGGCAAAATCATAGAAATCCATCGATTTCTACAGTTTTTCTTGATAAAACGGTAAACGATTACTGTTCTATTGATTTTCATCAAACAAATCATTCAAAATCATTCATACATTGTTTATGAATCGAAAAACATCACAAAATCAAAGAAACCACATTGGTCTTTAAGGAGTTTTGATACAACAATACACGGGTATTGTTCTATCACTTTTCAGCCGCCAACAAACCCTGGAAAACCCTAGGTTTATTCAAACACTCACATTCATATTTTGTGTTTATTGGGTTGTTCATCAGAAAATTCAAAGAAGAACAATATTCTTCTTTTAAATTTTTATCAAAAGGTTAATTTTTGATCCAAAAAGTAAAGTTTCTAAGAGTAAACGTTTTGTTTTCCTGAGGGTTTTGACTTTTTGGTAGGGGTTTGACCAATTGTCACGGTCTGACAACCTTAATAGAATATTCTTTCTGTTACCGAAGAGAAACATTCTCGTACCATCAAATTAATTAAAATTAATTAATTTCCTTTATTCGGTAACTTAATTAAAATTAAATTAATTAACAAACAATACTAGCGACTTTAGGATAAATCAAATTTAGTATCAAGCTAAATATTTTAACTAATTTTAACTTAAACCGTAAAGTTAAAATTAGAACAAAACATCTCTGACAAATTGTTTGGAACAAATAGTGGTCTCAAACCACTGAGACTGAAAAACAAGGCTGATTTCAAAAATGGAAAATAATGTTTAGAAATTGGATCATTTTTCAGGATCCAGACTTGTGGACCTCTATAACAGAAGGACCGTATATCCCTGTGAACTTGGGTCCAGACTATAACACACAAAAACCAGTTAGTTTAAAGAACATAGCTGGTGATGAACTGAAGAAGGTAAAAACAGACATGAAAGAATACAGTATTTTGGCAATGACATTGCCATTTGAAATCTTAACACGGGTTGAGAATTTCAAAACAACCAATGAACTATGAAAAGTTTTTCACACAATGTGTGAAGGAAGTGATGGGATTAGGGAAATCAAGAAAGAAAAATTGAGGACCCAATATGAAACTTTCCATCATGTTCGGGGTGAATCTATTCCCTAACAACTTCACAGATTTGTACAACTAGTAAATGAGATGATTGTTTCTGGTCTCAAATACGAATCTGTTGAAATCAACAAAAAGATGTTGCATACACTGCCTGAGACTTGGACTCAGTCAGTGTCTCTAATGAAAGCAACATTAGATTTGGGAGCACTGTCCCTGGATTCTCTAGTTGCTAAAATGGAAGCACTAGAACTAGATGAAAAATCTTGAAATAACAACACCATCAGACATGTAGAAACATACAAGTTCAAGGAACTACAACATACAGAAAATGCTTTTCTGACAAACACTGGTGAAGATGAAGATGAAGAATTCCTAGATACTAGTGAGACATCATTCTTCTCTGCACCAGATTCATCCAACAACATACAAAAGTCAAAGAAGACTGGTGTTCATGCTTCTCATGAAACAACTCCTCAAAGCAAACATAATCAACATCATCATGCTTCAAGCTCAAGCAAGCAACATCAGACAAAGCATCAAAACATACATAAGTTTGATAAGCCCATTGATGCTCTCAATATCATTCTTCAAAGTGAAGAGCAGAAGGCAGCTTATGCAGCCTTTTCAATAAGTTTTGAAGCTTATTTGGGTGCAAATCTCACACCCTCTCAAATCATTCAATAAGATTTGGATGAACTACCACCAGACATTGTTGAAGAAATATATCTTCAGTGGTCTATGGCAATGATTGCATATAGATCAAAAAGGTTTCTACAAAGAAACAGAGGGCTTAGCATGGACAAGAAAACAAAGATTGGTTTTGACAAAACCAAAGTCAGAAGCTACAATTGTCAACTTTATGGACATTTCTCAAGAGAATGTCAACATCCAAGAATTGACAGAAACAACAATCAAACACAAGCATTAAGCAGCTACCATCCAAACAGACATATCCCTCAACCAATTAGTATCCCAGCTGCACCAACTCCACCTCAAATCACATAATACAGTCCAAGTCAACAATCCAAATCATCAGCCATGATCATTAAGAAGGATGGTGAATGTGACTGGAGCATGTATGAAGCTAAAATTCAATCTCCAGATCATGCCCTCATGGCAGATATTGAAGACAAAATTTCAGAAATCCTGAAAGAGGTAAAGGAGAACCTATGCACTCAAGCTGGCATAGATGAAGTCAATAGATACAGAGAACATGCAGACAAACTTTCTAAGAAAGTAATTAAAACAAACATTTTAAATGAAAGTCTTAAATCAGAACAAAAACAATATGGCATCAAAATACTTTCATTACAAAATGATTTGGACAAATTGATATCTTAAAAGTTAACACTGGTAGCTCAAGTTGAGCAACTCTCTGTATCATTGACTGAATCTAAAACAGTTCAAGCTGAAACTGAAGTGAAACTTCAGAAGTTTCAGGTAAGCAACAAGAAGTTTAAAGAACTTCTTGCTCAACAAAGGGCTTTTAAAGACCCTTCAGGTTTGGGGTATAACAAAGTTAATCCACCATATAATGATAATTATATTCCTTTACCTGATTCCATGACAAACAAACAGGGTGAGTCACTTGGCCCACATGACAGAACAGATGATTCAAAGCCATCATCATCAACATCATCAAAGTCATCATTCAGTGATAGAACACCTTTGATAAAATTTGTTAAAATTCATGATTCACCACAAACTAAATCAACAAATTTTTATCAAGGAGAAAATAATGAATTTGATGAACAAACTTCTGATGAAGATGATGCTGACTTATTGGATGATGAGTCCACTCAACCAATTACTAAAACTCATAAAGTTTCAAGTGTGGTTGAAGGTCAAACAAAACAAACAAAGCAGACTCAAGGATTTGACATCTGCTCTCGTGGAAAGAACATTGAATCTTTCAATGTTTCTGTTAAACAAACAAACAAAGGAAAAGAAAAATCTCCTATTCTTCAAAAACAATCAACTGTGACTTTTAATATTCCTATCAAATCAAACTTAAAACCAAAAGTTGCAAACAAACAAGACAATCCTGATTTACCATATTGTGAATGGTGTGACCAATACACTCACAGCACTGAAAAATGCAAATATGGTAAATATTGCAAATACTATCACGTGAACAATCATAGTACTGAAAGTTGTCATTTTCACAACTATTGTTCTATCTATAAAAGGAAGAATCACAATACTGATACTTGCTTTTTCAATAAGAAACACAAAAAGTAAAACACACAGACTCAAGTTGTAAAAACTAATGAGAAACAAATAGTTGGTACTAAAAGAAACAAGTCAGGAGTACCAAGACAAACTCCTCATCAAAAGGTTGTTCTAGACAATGACAAATCATTTTATGATACCTTTACACAAACACCAAGGAGACATAAGTCTCAAACCAGACAAACATCAGATATTAGCTCTAGTAGAAGAAGAGCTCAAAGTACTTCTCCTGACAGAGCTAAAATCAATCAAAGAAAATCTAGTGTACCTAGAATTCTTAAACCACTAGAAAATGCAATCTTAGAAGAAATTTGCATTATGGGAAAAGACGGAAAACCCAAGACCATCATGGCTTGGGTTGCACCATCTAACTATTTTCTTGTGTTTTCTCAGGGACATCAAAGAAGGCCTGACAACATCTGGTATGTTAACAGTGGAGGCCCCCGACATATGACAGGAAATTGTTCCCTCCTTTGTGATTTTAAGAGCAAACATGGAGGAAATGTAGCCTTTGGAGGTGACAAGACAGGTGGAAAGACAACTGGAGAAGGAACAGTAAGAAATGTTTTGATTAGCTTTGAAAATGTTAACTACTACTCCAACCTTTAGTTTAATCTTCTTAGTGTATCCCAAACCTGTGATAAGGGATACGCTACCTTATTTGACTCCAACAACTACTACATCCTCAAAACAAGTTTTCAAATACCAGAAGATTGTATCCTTTTGAAAACTCCATGTAATAACAACACATACATTGTTGATATGAACACTGTTTCAACAACCACTCCTGAAACATGTTTATTATCAAAAGCATCAGAAGATGTTTCCCAATTATGGCACAGACGATTGGGACACTCTAAACAGAATGAATCAACTTGTAAAATGTGACTTAGTAATAGGTTTACCACAAAAAGAATTCTTCTGTACAGACCACTGCATTGCATGTCTGAAAGGCAAACAACATAGAGTGTCTTATAAATCAAAACTGGTAAACTCTAACAACACACCACTTAAATTGCTTCACATGGACCTTTTTGGTCCAACAAACATCCTAAGCATAGGAAAGAAGCAATATTGTCTTGTTGTAGTAAATGATTACTCAAGATTTTCTTGGGTTTTCTTTCTACTACACAAGTTAGAAACACCAGACATACTCAAAACATTTATCACTAAAATTGAGAATCAATTGGATGTTAAAGTTAAATCTTTAAGAAGTGATAATGGCACTGAATTTAAGAATGACAGTATCTTTTCTTTTTTGTGTAGAAAAAGGAATAAGTCATCAATTCAGTGTGGCAAGAACTACTCAGCAAAATGGAGTATCTGAAAGGAGGAACTGAACATTAATAGAAGCAGCCAGATCAATGCTTGCTGACTCTCCATTGCCTATATATTTCTGGGCTGAAGCAATCAACACTGCTTGTTACATTGAAAACAGAACATTAATAATCAAAGAACATACAAAAACTCCATATGAATTATGGTTCAAAAAAAAACTTTCACTGGATTTCTAAAAGCAATTGGAAGTTCAGTTTCAATATTAAACACAAGAGAACAATTATCCAAATTTGCTCCAAAAGCAGATGATGGATTCTTTGTTGGATACTCTGGAAGATCAAAGGCTTACAGAGTATACAACCCAAGACTTAACATTGTAGAAGAATCAACTGATATTATTTTTAACGAACACTCTTTCACAAAGAAAGTCATTGGATCAGACTGCTTGTTTGACATTGATTCATTAACAAAATCATTTGACACATCTTATTTTGATGTTTCAGGTACAAAAAAGATATTGAATATCCCATGGTACCTCCTCAACCAACCATTGATGTTCCTCTAACTGTTGATCCTCCAAGGAGAACAAACACATCTCCTTCAAGCACAACAGTTACACCTCCAATGGAACAAACCAAAACATCCAATGAAACAAACACATCTACACCATCTTCATCAACACCTGTGACAACCAAACCGCCCAATCAGCCAACGCCACATCAACCTCACACAGTTGAAGAAGATGATGATTATCATTCTTTACTAGACACACATCATGATGATGAAATCTTAGATTTCTTTCATGATTCCCCTCAAACATTCAATGAACCTGCACAACCAGAATGTGCCTCCAACACAAATACTCTTGCCCAACCAACCACACCAGAACAAACATTCAACAATCTTGATTCAACAATTCCTGTTGATCAGATTGAAACAACAAGAATACACAAAGATCACCCCTTAGAAAACATCATAGGTGACCTTAATACCCTCCTAACAAGAAGTCAATCAGACACAGCAAACATTTGCTTGTATTCCTATTTATTATCCCTAAGTGTACCCAAAAACATCACCGAAGCACTTAAAGACAACAGTTGAATAGAAGCAATGCAGGAACAACTACAATAATTTAGAAAGCAAGAGGTATGAAAACTGGTTGATCTACCTGAAGGTCGATATGCCATAGGCACCAGATGGCTTTTCAGAAACAAAGTAGATGATAGAGGGATTGTCATTAGAAACAAAGCAAGGCTTATTGCCCAAGGATATACTCAGGAGGAAAGCATTGACTATGATGATGTCTTTGCTTCAGTAGCCAGGCTAGAAGCCATCCAAGTGTTTCTTGCATATGCCTCATCTAAAAACTTCAATGTATTTCAAATGGATGTAAAATGTGCATTCCTTTATGGAAATATCAATGAGTAGGTATATGTTGCTCAACCACCAGGGTTTGAAGATCCAGAATTCCCTCATAGAGTCTACAAGTTGGATAAGGCTATATATGGTCTTCATCAAGCACCTAGGAAGTGGTATGAGACTTTATCAAAGTTTCTACTAGAGAATGGGTATACCCGAGGGAAAATAGATCAGACATTGTTCTTAAAGAAGAAAGGACAAGACTTGTTAGTGGTTCAAGTCTATGTGGACGAAATCATCTTTGGCTCCACAAACACACAACTCTGCAAAGAGTTTGTGACAGGATCTCAGCCTCTAGTTTGATCAATCAGATTGTATTCACAGCGGATTTAGCACAGTAATTAGCGATTACATCAAGAACACAAAAGATTTTGCATGTAAAAGCACAAACATAGAGAGAGAGAAAAGTTTTGCAAAAGATGTTTTCTATAACTCCACACGTTTCGGCGCCAAATACAATAGGCCCATCGTCCTTTTATAGATAGAAAAGGACGAATGCTGATGTCACTTGACAGTGACATCAACCGATTATTAACAAACTACTGATAGAACATTAAACTACTGAAGATGTCAACAGCTGACATCTTCTTACAAAATCTGTGTTCTACCTATTACAAGTACTGAAAAGGAAACTACTGAAAACCTACAACGAAGAAAAAAAAACTACTGAAGATGTCAACAGCTGACATCTTCTTACAAAATCTGTGTTCTACCTATTACAAGTACTGAAAAGGAAACTACTGAAAACCTACAACGACTGAAGAACAACCTCTTCAGTCGTTTACAACTACTGAACTATAAC
>BJCO01634585.1:0-10798 GCA_018326465.1 Flaveria floridana
ATTAATGTATTTTAGCTTTCAAGAAGTAACTTTTAATGTATTTTAATTTTCAAGAAATATGAATTAATGTATTTTAGCTTTCAAGAAATAACTTTTAATGTATTTCAATTTTCAAGAAATATAAATTAATGTATTTTAGTTTTCAAAAAGTAACTTTTAATGTATTTCAATTCTCAAGAAATACCATTTAATTTATTTCACTACTTAAAAAAATATCTCAAAAATATCTCAAAAATATCTCAAACCGTGATCTTTTGGCCAAACCGTGACCTTTTGATTTAAAAAAATATCTCAAAATGTCATGGTTTGGCCAAACCGTGACTTTTTGATCTGGTTTCTCCCCAAAGTGTCACGGTTTTGCCAAACCGTGACCTTTTGATCCGGTTTCTCTCCAAAAACACCTGCAGTGTCCCCAGCAGGACCCTTTGTGAATATTAATGTAAGTCTAAAGGGTTGTTTGATAATTTTTAAATGATTAAGTGTTGAATAACAAGATGTTTGAATCATTAAGTGCTGAAATATTAAGATGTCTGAACCATTAAAAGCTAATGCATCGCTTAACGATCAAAGACAAATGTCTGAGCAATTCAGTTAAGGGGTCTTAACTATTCAACATTAATATAATAATTAACCATTCAAAAACAAATGTCTTAATCATTCAAATATTTGTTGGCAAACAAACAGTCTGAACCATTAAATGCTGAAACATTCAAACACCTAAACAATTAAGAGGCTAAAACAAATAGCCCTAATAATATATTGAAATATATTTACAAAGATTGCGAGTGAAGAGTTTAATAAAAAAAAACTTGTCCTGTAAATTTTGGATTAGTCACATTGGTTTTTTCTTTTATTTTATCATTTTACTGCGTTATTGTTATTATTAGAAAATTGTTTTCTGTTTTCTTTAAAATTGTTTGATTAATATTTTTAAAAACATAATCTTTTTAACCCAAAGATGTATCAAGATGAGGTGCATAATTATACAGTGATATATAGAGTCGTAGAGAACACCAATCTGCATCAAGTCAGAGAGGGGCGTTGTGGTGTTCACCACGCCCCCAATGCCAGATGACATCCCCCCTACTCACAACACTATTACGCATAATTTAAGAAATAATCAATGGATAAAAGAGATGTGAAAGATTAAATGCTCATAAATAACTATTTTAGCTCTTGACCAAGTGTTCTCGTGATGTAATGTCTCTATCAAATTTAAGTGAGTTCAAAACCTAACAAAAAATAAATCTTTCATCATGTGTTAGTTATATTCATATAATATTATTTAGTTGTATTCAATTAATATTATTAAAATTATAATATATAATGGAATACAGAAACATAAATGATTTTGGTGACGAACTGTTTTCAGTTTGGGTTTTTATACGGGCCGTAAAGTTTGCATTGGCTTGGGCCATGAGGCGCGTGAGGGTCACGGAGTAGTAGTGGGAGTGGGGGGATAGAGTGGGTGATGTTCCATACTTCCATGTGATATATGGTGGGGGAAAGGAGAAGATTTTGGGTCCCACGTTCGGTGTGTTTCTCCAGAAAGCGGTTTGACCGGTCAAATACCTTTTTTCATCAACTGTCTCCAGCTATGAATTTTTAGAATGTTTCATCTCTCACTCCTTGACATTTACAATACTAGTTGGATTTAAAGTGGTGTTTGTAGTAATGTTTTATTTTATATTGTATGGCGAACCGGTCGTCTTCTCAATTGTTCTGGTTAGGGTTATGTGATTTAACATTAGATTGATCGAACCAGTTTATGTGATGTGTAACTAGGTTAAAATGAAATACGTAAATACTACATGTTTCGGTATGGATTTGTATGTTTAATAAAATTTGAACACTTAAGAGTTGTTTTTAATGTTCATTAAAAGACTACCTTTTAATGTTTCATAGTCTCTTGATAATTAAGATGTAATTTTAAGTTTAAATAGTTAGAAGGCAGCATTTTAATGGTTATCTCTTAACCATTTAAACTTAAAGTCATCTCTTAACCATTAAGAGGCATCTTCTTAATAATCATTAAAAGTTATCAAACAATCTCTTAAGTAACTTAGAAATGGATTATGAATTACTAACTAAATAGGAAATGACATTTTAAAGAAAAAAAATTTAATCCACCAACCACGTGGTCTAGATTAGCCAATTCACTAGTCCGAGCTGTAACCAACTAATTCAAACGGGAAATAGTCAAGTGATTTTCGGTCCAACCACATCAATCTGATTTGTTTTTGAAAACAATGTGTGTTTAAAGGTTAACAGATAATATCAAATCATCATCAACAACCTCTACTAACATCACTCTCAATTAGTTGTGAATAATAAGTTATTGTTATACTTTCCTTGTATTTCTTCTTCTAATTAGTCATGTAATTTGTAAATAATAAGATGTAATCTCTTAAATAATTAAGAGAGAATTCCCTGACTTACATGGTATCAGCCTAATCGATCCACACCATCGCCTCAACCTTCTTCTTCTTCTCCTCACCATGTTGACTGCTCCCCCTTCTTCCTTCATAAAAACTACTGAAACCAAACTTCCTATGACTACTATTCTCCACATGCTCACTATCAAACTCTCCTCTACCAACTATCTTTATTGGCAAAATCAAATTCTCCCTCTCCTCACTAATCAAGATCTTCTCGGTCATGTTACTGCCTCCACCGTCCCACCTCTGAAAACCATTACTATTGATTCTAAAGCGCAACCTAACCTTGCCTATTCCGCCTGGTTAATCTCCGATCAACAGGATGTTCTTATCCTCAACTCCTCTCTTACCGAAGAAGCTGTTGCCGAGATTTCGGTCTCTCCACCGCCCGTCAGATTTGGACTGCCCTCGAGGCAGCTTATAGCAACCCTTCTCTTGAACGGATGCACCTGCTCCGTGATAATCTTCGCCAACTCACTAAAGGATCTTCCACGGTCGTCGAATATGGTTGTAAATTCAAAGTCGTTTGCGATCAACTATTGGCCATTGGTCATCCTGTGAGCGACATAGACAAAACACATTGGTTTCTCTGTGGTCTCAGCTCCACTTTTGAAAGCTGGTCCACTGCCATCCGCACTACCCGTGACCCTCTCCCTTTCCGTGACCTGCTCACCAAAGCCGAAAGCCAAGAGCAATTCCTCCTCACTCTTCATCCGCCAACTCCTCCTCCTGTTGCCTTTGTTGCTCAACAAACCCCCGCTCGTTCCTCCGGCTCATCCACTAATCGCTCTAGATCTGGGTCCTCCGGCTCGGGCTCGTCCAACCGTGGTCTTCACCAATCGGCTACCTCCAAGGGAACCCGTAGGCCACCCCACTGTCAATTGTGTCGCACTAACGGACACTATGCAAATAAGTGTCCGAAGCTCTCCTCCTTTGTGGCCTCGGCTTCCAGCAATGAAGATCTTGCTCATGCCTTTCATGCTTAATGCCACGTTTCAAATGCCGATGGACCCGATTGGACATCCGACACCGGAGCCGATCATCACATGACCGATGATACGGGTAATCTACACTCATTTTCTCCCTACACTAGGACTACATCGGTTACATTTGGTAATGGCCATTCATTACCCATTACTCATAAAGGACGTGTCTCACTAACTAAACACGTTAATCTAAACGATGTCCTTGTGGTTCCCTCGCTAACTCGCAGTCTTCTTTTGGTTAGCAAGTTGACTAACGACTATCCAATTGATGTCTTATTCTCTAATTCGTTCTTTGTGATCAGGACCGGAGAACAAGTCAACCTCTCGCTCAAGGTCAGTGTGAAAATGGTCTTTATGTGCTTCGGGACAAGTCTTTTGCTTTTGTTGCTTCTGTTTCATCCAATAAAGCCTCTTTTGAATTGTGGCACAATCATTTAGGTCATGTTGCATTTGATACTATTTCTGTTTTGAAAAGACTTGGCTATTTATCATTTACATCACTTTTGCCTAAGCCTAATATTTGTTCTCCATGCCAACTTAATAAACTACCATTTGACATAAATGACAAACACGCCTCTCATCCTTTAGATCTTATACACTATGATCTCTAAGGGGCCTCACCTGTCATTAGCAAAGATGGTTACAAATATTATGTTGTGTTTATTGATGATTATAGTAGATTTTCTTGGCTATATCCTCTTAAAAACAAATCCGACTTTTATACGGTCCTTCAAACCTTTTTGCGTCTTGTTCAAACTCAACTTTCACGTAAAATAAAGGTTTTTCAAAGTGATGGTGGTATGGAATTTGTTAATAAACTGGTGCGTCAAATCTTTGATGACAATGGTACATTTCATCGTTTTTCATGTCCTTATACCGCTCCTCAAAACGGTCGTGCCGAAAGAAAGCATCGTCACATGGTCGAAACCGACTTAGCCATGCTCTTTCATGCTCGCGTTCCCATCCCTCATTGGGTTGATGCGTTTAGTACCGCCACATACATCATCAATCGATTACCCACAAAGCTCCTACATGACAAATCTCCCTTGAGATACTTTTTAACATCACCCCTACCTACACGAACTTCCGTGTTTTTGGGTGTTGTGTCTATCCATACCTCCGTGATTATGAACCTCACAAACTAGCCCCTCGAAGTATTCCTTGCATCTTCTTGGGCTATGTTCCTCAATACAAAGGATATAAATGCTTTGATCCCGCATCTTCTCGTATGTATGTGACTCGACACGCTCGGTTTAATGAAACCTTTTTTCCTTATGCCAATGACTCATCCCAAACCAATATTGCTAACCTTTTTCTTTCCACCTTTCATGAACCCACCTCATTTCCTTCTCTGCCATCTCTCCCCACTCCACCAAAACCCACTTCCCCATCAACCCCTACCATCTCCCCATGCTCCTTATGTAACCCAGCCTCTCCCTCTCGCCCGCACCCATCCTCCAACATAGCCACCTCACCTTCACCACCTTTCGATTCTCCCCCTACTCCACCTTCGTCCACCCTCCCCCCACAGTTCCTACTCCGTCACCCCAACCTGCTGATCCATCCCCTTCTGCCCCCTCTTCCACACCATCTCCCATCCCATCTCACCCCATGCTCACTCACTCCAAGGTCGGGACTTTCAAACCATATCCCAAACACATCTCTCATCTTGCTACTGCCATGCATTCTTGTCTTCATGCTTCCCTCTTCACCACTATGGTTCCAAAAGGCTTCAAAAGTGCCTCCAAACATCCACATTGGATGCATGCAATGCAAGTTGAACTTCAAGCCCTTCATCATAATCGTACGTGGACTCTTGTGCCACGACCTCCATCCACAAATGTTGTCGGCTCTAAGTGGGTGTTCCGAACCAAACTTCGTTCGGATGGATCTCTTGATCGCCATAAAGCACGCCTCGTTGCTCAAGGCTTTACACAAATACCGGGACTCGAATTTCACTACTTTCAGTCCTGTTGTGAAAGCATCTACCATTCGCATTGTCCTTTCATTAGCCATTATCAACGGCTGGTCCCTTCGCCAACTCGACATGAACAATGCGTTTCTCAATGGCTTTCTTTCTGAAACAGTTTATATGGAGCAGCCTCCTGTTTTCATCAACCCCGCACTTCCAAACCATGTGTGCAAACTAAACAAGGCTCTCTACGGCCTTAAACAAGCTCCTCGAGCTTGGTTTCAACGGCTTAGCTCCTTTCTGTTATCCTACGGTTTCAAGAATAGCAGGGCCGATCCTTCCCTCTTTGTTTTCTCTCAAGACGATTCCATCATGTGCCTTCTCGTTTACGTGGATGACCTCATTCTTACAGGCAACCAACCAACATTACTCACCGCCTTCACGGCTCGGCTACATCAGGAATTCGCCATCAAAGATCTCGGCTCTTTAAGTTACTTTCTTGGCCTTGAAATTGTTCACAATAACAAAGGACTCTTCCTTTCACAAACAAAATATGCAACCGACATTCTTACTCGAGCCGGCTTAGCTGAGGCCAAACCTATGCCCACTCCTCTATCCACATCCGATACCTTCACCAATGATGGCATACCATATACTGATCCCACTCTTTATCGCTCCTTTGTTGGCGCACTCCAATATTTAACCATTACTCAACCCGATTTATCCTACGCGGTAAATCAAGCCTGCCAACACCTACACTCCCCCACTGAAAAACACTTCCAATTGGTTAAGCAGATACTACATGAAGTCAAGGGAACCATCTCTCATGGGTTAGTGTTCACGCGTTCTACTACTCCTTCCATCCTAGGATACTCGGATGCGGATTGGGCACGGTGCATTGAAACACGCCGATCAACCTACGGTTACTCAATCTTCTTAGGTGGTAACTTGGTCTCATGGAGTGCAAAGAAACAACCAACTGTGTTAAGATCAAGTTATGAATCTGAATACCACGCAATGGCTAATGTTGCTGCTGAAATTGTTTGGATTACTCATCTGTTGTAGGAACTTCATGCTCTTCCACCAACCCGACCAACCCTCTTATGTGATAACAAAAGTGCATTATTCATGTCTCAGAATCCGGTCTCTCACAAACGTGCCAAGCACATTGACTTGGATTACCATTTTGTTCGGGAACTAGTTATGTCCGGCAAATTATACACTAAATTTGTTCCTACCAAGCTTCAACTTGCGGATATTTTCATAAAAAGCCTACCGCGGCCTCTGTATGAGCAATTTCGAGACTTACTCCAAGTACATCCGCAGCCGTTTCGCTTGCAGGGGCATAACAGATAATATCGAATCATCATCAACAACCTCTCCTAACATCACTCTCAATTAGTTGTGAATAATATGTAGTCAAGTTATTGTTATACTTTCCTTGTATTTCTCCTTCTAATTACTCATGTAATTTGTATATAATAAGATGTAATCTCTCAAAATAATTAAGAGAGAATTCTCTGACTTACAAATGTGAGTTTAAATTTTTATAAGTGAACAATTAAAGTAGAATTTAAAAGCGTGGTGCAATAGGAATCTATAACATATAATAAAAGAATGTTTTTTTAAAACAGTGTCATCATTTTAGCATATCAAATGACATGTGTCATCATTCTAGAATATTAAAAAAATAATTTTCCCGCCTCTCTCTCATAATAAATAAATATGAAAATTTTAAAAACAATCAATTTGACTTTCCCTTTTTATAAAAATATGTTAAAACAAATATATTTATGTTTGCGTTTATTGTCTCTCTCATATTAAATTATAATATTGTAAATAAGTAAACTAAACTATTAAACATATAAAATATAAATATTATTATTTTAATAATTTTTAATACATACTAAATTATATGATTTTAGACATACTTTATCATTAAATATAGTTTAATAATTTCTAATTTTATTATTTGTTATAACTTTTAAATACTCATTATATTTTTATTTCACCAATGGCAAACAACATCTAGAAAATAAAATACTATAAAACTAATGATTTTAATATATTTTATTTATTTTACCCATATGATAAATGGGCTATAACCTAGTGTTGTATGTACATTCGAACCTTTAAAGTCTTCTATTTAATCTGTTACCAATGAAGTGTTAAAGTTAAATCATTACATAAAAATAAATTTTATTAAAATAATAGTATATAGAAGTAAAGTTCGGGCAAATAAATAAGTTTATAAATTAGTTTAGTTTTAATAGAATTCTTAAAAGTTTAAAGAGACTTAATTATAGCGACTTAGATTATTGGTTATTATAATGATTATTAGTTATTTTAATAAGCTAATTAAGTAGTTGACTTAAAGCAAATAAGTATAAACATTTATGTGCATTTTATAGTTTTTGACTAAGATTAGTCGAACCACTTTTATTAAAGCGTACACATACACATTATGTGTATATATTAATAAATGTAAATACATAAAGATACAAGAATCATTTTCATAATAAAAACATTGTGTAATGTAATACGCTAAAAAAATTCAGGTTTATAATGACTACAAAAAGCATTTGATAATAAAAATATTGTGTTGTATAATAAACGATAAGAAAACAAAGGATCGTCATTTCTAAGAAAGAAGAGTTGAAAATTCATCTTTCATATATACTTATTACATTGGGCCGGGCCTGATTCATATAGGAAAATAATAATGGAATAATGGAAGTAATAATGGAAGGAATAGGCGTCTTGAACCCGGGTGATGTATGCGAAAACAGATTATTCTCGGTGAAATCAACTTCAGTTATCGTGAAAAACCTAAGATTTGCGGAAACAGACCCAATCTACGAGTGGAATAACTAGTTACCGATTAAATTAAACACATTTGAGCGGGAGACATTGTTGAATAGGATACCGACTAAAGCAGCATTGCAAAGAAGAAATATACAGATGAATTATTTCGCATGTCTATTTTCTGAAGAAGCTGATGAATTATTAGAGCACGTCCTCATTTCATGTTATGTTGCCCTAGTGGTATGGCAGATGATACTCGCTAGGGTTAAGATATCTCCGATTTTTTCTTTCACTATCAAAGTCTTATTAGAGATTTACAAGTCTTCAATGTTAAATGGTGTACAAAAGAAGATGGTACATGCGATAAAACAATAGGATGTTAGGACAATCTGGAAGGATAGAACAAAAGTAATTAAATTTAATTTTACTCGCCGGAGCCCTAACCGTCACCACCATCACCGGCCACCTGCAACTCGCGGTGTTGCAACCCGTCACTACCTTCAACGCACCACCATCACCACCATCACCAGCCACCTTCAACTCGCGGTGTTGCAACCCGTCACCACCATCACCGGCCACCTGCAACCCCCTTCAACTCGCGGTGCTGCAACTACCCTTCACCTTCTTCGCCGGAGCCCTAGCTGTCACCACCGTCACCACCATCACCGGTCACCTAAACCCCCCCACCACCACCTTCTACGCACCATCCCCTTCACCGCCCCCACCGTCACAGACAACACCACCACAACCACCCAACCACCCTACCAGCATCGCTGCCACCTCCACCTTACCAGCACCGCTACCACCTCCACCATTCCCCACTTCCACCGTCACCACTAGCCACCCACCCACCATAGCCACCACAAAGCCTAATCGAAGAACACTAACTGGGGTACACATTTGGTGAGATCGTTCCATCTCGGGTTTTCATATCTGCTCTTAGTCTTCTTTATTTATATATTTTCGTTTAGATTGTTTGTCTGGGTTAGGGGTACCAGCACCTGGTTTTTAACAGGGAGAGTCATCCCCTATTTCTGTGTGAATTATGCTTGCTTGTGATTTGCCGTTCTTTTTTTGTTAATCAGGGAGAGTCATCCCCTATTTTCTGTGCTATTGCTACTTGCTTGCAATTTGTTTTGTTTTGTTTTCTCGATTTGATTGTGCGCAACCTTTGTGTTGACTACCTCGGGTGTGGGACTGCAGTTTGTTTGTGCAGTACTAGTAAGGTGGATAGGCTGATACTATAGATAATAGAAGCCATTATGCTGCACCGAGATCATGTTCAGTGAAGAGAAGTGCAACTACAGGGGAAAAAAGGTTATAGCGTACGAGTGGCTTCGTGGAATGTAGGAACCCTATCTAGTAAGTTATTAGAGTTAATAGATGTACTGAAAAGACAGAGAGTGCATATAGCGTGTCTTCAGGAGACTAGATGGCGGGGTAGGAGTGTAATGGTTATAAACTATGGTATTCAGGTTCAGATGGGTCAAAAAATGGAGTAGGTTTCCTAGTTGCTAAAGAACTTCAAGATAATGTAGTGGAGGTAAGAAGATACGATGATAGACTTATGATGTTACGAATAGTAATAGAAGATGTAGTAGTGGCAGTAGTTAGTGCGTATGCACCATAAGTTGGATTAGGGGAAGCGGAAAGAAAAAAGTTCTGGGAGAGTTTTGACTAAGTTATGGAAGGCATACCTAGAGAAGAAAAAATATGTATAGGAGGAGATTTTAATGGCCATATTGGTAAGTATAATGATCACTTCCCGTTGGTGCATGGAGGCTTTGGGTATGGTCTTAGGAACGACGCCGGGAAGGAGCTTCTTGACTTTGCATTAGCACATAACCTAGGCATTATAAATTCGTTTTTTAAGAAAAGAGACTCACACCTAATCACGTTTAGCAGCGGAGGAAGACACACAAATAGACTATTTGCTGATGAGGGGAGAAGACCGTAGCTCGTGGAAGGACTGTAAGGCAATCCCGGGCGAGACGGTAGTGACGCATCATCATATGTTAGTGGCGGATATACGCGTCAAGAGAGTAATTGTCAAACAAACTAAGAGAACTAGACCTACGATCAGATGGGGGCAGCTTAATGATGAAAATATTACCACCTTTAGAGATAAGGTCATACCAATGAGCCAGACTGGGCCACAGGAAGACGCAAACCAAAAATGGGAGACCATGGCAACTAGAGTTATCCAAGCAGCTAAAGAAACTCTTGGAGTAACAACAAACAGGACAATCGGTCATAAGGAAGCCTGGTGGTGGAACAGAAATGTACAGGAGAAGATAAGAATTAAACAACAAAGTTTTAGAGAACTGTTACGCTATAATAATGAGGAAGAACGAGCAGATTTAAAAGATAAATACAAGGAGGCCAAACGTGAGGCGAAAAAGGTTGTGTCAGAGGCAAAGAACACAGCGTATGAGAGGATGTACAAGCGATTAGAGACGAAAGAAGGAGAACATGACATGTTTAAGATTGCCAAGGCAAGAGAAAGTAGAAGACAAGACTTGAAAATGGTGAAGTTTATAAAGGCAGAGGTGTAACACCCGAAATTTCATTTAAAGAAAAGAAAAAGAGAAGTAAATAGAAAGAATAGATAATGGATAAAAGTGGAAGGGGGTAAAGTGTACAAAGTACAAAAATCT
>BJCO01634609.1:0-11745 GCA_018326465.1 Flaveria floridana
TTAGTTGCAGGTCCGCGAAGAAGAAAATGTTCGAATTTATGTGTTTGTGTGTTTCTGATGCAAACGAACCCAAAGAAGGATTTTAAATGGTTAGAAGATTGTTCACTTTCGATTAATTTAATTGTAGTTGAGGTTTAGTGGTCGAGTTGGTTAGGTGGTCGGCCGACTTTCGGTCGAAGGTGGGAATCGCACTACACAGCTTTATTTATTTAAATTGGTTCGTGGGTTAGGTTCGACTCATCCTCTAGAAGATGTCGGAAGCGATTAATTCGAGTGGAATGCAATGATTTGGCTGTGGTGGCTCGCCGGATTATTGGCCGGAGGATGGCCGGAGAAAGGGGTCGACGGGGAAGGGGGGTTGGGTTTTAAAATATTTACACAATGGTCCCTAAGGTTTACAACCTTTATTATTTCATGTTAAAAGCTTTTAAAACAGGTTTCAAAAATTACAAACCACCCCCTGGACTTAAATCAAGTTTAATAAATTTTATAATTTATTATTTTTAATAATAATAATATTTTCATGATTATTATTATTATCATTATTAACATTATTATTTTTAATAATAATATTATTTATTATTATCATTATCATATTTTTATTATAAAAATATAAAAACAAATTGTAAATTCACTTAAATATTATATTAAATCATGAAAAATTTTCGGGTTGTCACAAGCTCCAACTCATCCGATTGTACATCATTAAATTTCTTGTCAAATAAATAGCTGCCACGGAATCCGAAGTTGAACATATGACATAATAAAAAAATTACGTGCCACGTGTTCGTAAAGCAATTCATCAAGTTCTAATGTTAGATTACTTCGTCGAACGACAAAATACTATAAAATAATAAAATGGCTTTCAAAGCAAAATTTCATCTGTCGAATGACTTATTTTTAAATTGTTAGGGCTATGAAAGTCAAGTTTTAAATTAGGATAGGATGTTTAAAAAGAGTATCATGCCATTACAAAAATACGTATCGACGATTTGTCAAGTCGTAATTGTAATGGTCATGATAAATACAATAAATATTTAGATATGTCTGCTAAAGTCTCACGTGAATGACTAAAATAAATATGTAATACCATTATTATTTTACGGAGTTTTATGTACATCAACTAGCCATGATTTTGCATTTTTGTACGATGCATATTCCTGAGTTATGGAATCAAAATACACATTTTATACTAATATGGTCTTGTGAAACAGAGCGAAAGTCTATAAACTTGAAACAACCCGGAATTAGATAATGATTAGTTAAATTTAATATTTCAATTTTCTTTTCAATGTTTGTAATCAATGAATATTATGGTTTACTATTTTATTGTTCTTTTTATAAACACATGTTATTTTTATTTTAAGAAATGCTAGGATAACAGAGGGTTCAAAAGATGTGTGGTAACTCTTGATAATAAGTTGAAGGTACTAAATATTTTAAATCATGGGCAGACATAGCATGAAATGACTAAAGTCATCAAAATACAATGAATTTTCGTGCAAATATGAAGTTGTATTTATAAAATGTACATTTGAATAAGCCCACTACAAATAAGTATGAAAAATCCGTAACAAAATTATTTCTAGATGAAAGTTTCAAAAAATATTATTATTGTTTTATTAATGAAGATAGTTAATTATACATAATTTTAAGCATATCTTATATTAAAAATTAATTTATAATATATAAATTTTGATTGCTATTATTAATCTAATATTTTCATTCAATCCGTGTATCAATATAAACTACTGAAACAAAATTATAAATTAATTTATACATAATTTTAAGCATATCTTATATTAAAAATTAATTTATAATATATAAATATTGATTGCTATTATTAATCTAATATTTTCATTCAATCCATGCATCAATATAAACTACTGAAACAAAATAAACCAGATACATTGAATTAGACTTCTTCATTTAAAGTCTATAAATCCAAGGGAAGACCGTGACCGATCAAATAAGCCAACAAATCTTCTCTAATAAAACAAAATATTTTTTGCCACTTGTCATATTCTCACAATAATTTTGCCACAAATTACTACCATAGCAAGTCAATGATTTATATTGATTATATTAAATGCTAATGATATTGTATATCCTTTTCAAATTCTAAAATATATTATTTTATAAATAAATAAAAAGCATGTTTTTAAGTAAAAAATGTAATTTTTTAAAATCAAAATTTATGAAATATTAAAAAAATTTAATATAAAGAATTTTTTTCAAAAATAAAATTGTTTAAAACAAATTATAAAAAAAGTATTTCTACATGAAAGTTTCAAAAAATATTTTTTTGTTTTATTACTTAAGATAGTTAATTATATATGATGAAAAAGATTCAAATAGAAATGCTTTTAAAATTAAAAAATGTAAATAAGTAATCTCAACCATTCACCATCTTAATCAATGGTTAAGATTAAATTATAGGGAAAAGTTTGCTGAATATTTTAGGAATAGCCATTTTATTGACTTTTTGTAAGTTCCTCTATTTTTTAAACGTTTATAACTTTTATGAACGACACATTATTTTTTTATAAAAAATACACCATAAAAACGGGTGTTTTATCTTTAAAACGAGTAAAGTATTATTATATATAGAAGACACGTTTTTAAGCTCGTATCTCGTATCTCGTTATTGTTCTTTAGTGCAGTTCCTTGTGTATTTTTGTTAGTTATTGTGTTTTTCTAAATACTATTGTATTTTTCTAAAATAATGAATTTTAAAGAATATAATAATGGAATAACATTATTATGTATATCTAAATATGTAAAACACAATAATATATTAACAACTAATTAATCTAATACATTAAAAATAATGACAGAAGAACACAATGTCTCATTATCTCTTTTGATATTCATTGTGTTATCTTGAACACTATGAGTTTTTAAAAATACATTTCATGAAATAAAGTCATTATGTAATTATAATGGTGAAACACAATGATAGATAACAATAAGTTTATATCATCTATTTAAAAATAAAGACAATTATCTTCAACACTATGAGTTTTGAAAAATACATTGATGAATGTATATCATTGTGTACTTCTAATTGTACAATACAATGATAGATAATAATTTTATAATCTATAAAACAATGACAAAAATAAAATAAAATGATCTAAAACGTAAAAACACAATGACTAATACGTACGCATAACAAATGATGTAAAATATATGACACAATAAACTAATATTTGACACAATGAACGCATAAGACACAATAAGCTTAAGTATTTTACACAATGACTAAAATGTCTTTTTTCTTTAAAATAATAGAAGGACACATGTCAATATTATAATTATTCTTAACCTTTTTAGATTAAGCATACATTTTACTATAACCCTAGCTATATAAAATTTCAATTATAAAATTTATTTTATAATATGTAAATATAATTGCTAATATTAATCTAATATTTTTATTCAACCCATACATGAGCTTTTAAACTAATAAGAAATTAATATTACACAACTAAAAATTGTGAAGCACGTGACACGTGGTGTGATTTTATTAGTTTGGTTGTACTAATCACGTATGATAGGATTGATAGAAGGAGATCCGTGTTATATTTCTAATTTGTTTAATTACAATAAAATTTACACGAAGTCAAACAGGCTTGAGGTGTAAAAAGTTGATAAAATGCTTCTTATCTTAAATATATTGGTCAAATAGTCTTAAAGGACTCTCTTTCAAATATTGAACCTAATGGAAATCATTGTATAAGACAAACAATCAAAATAACATAAAAAGGATATAATTTATGTGCGTGAAATTAAGATAATTAGGTTTCACATCTTACATGCTTGCTAAAACACACGAGCAATGTAACACAAATTGAAGTCCCACAAAAACTATGGCATGTGTTGTAAATGGTCTATTTGTTTCACTAAGTTAAGATTATCGAGTTATACTCATGATCACAATATAAAGTCTTTTTTTGGTGGTCTATGTATTTGAAGAGGTTGGACTAGACAACTTTCAAGGTATAATATGCCGTCTTTCAGGAATGTCTTATCTTATACCAATTGACATTTTGATGGCTAGATTAAACAAAATTTAAAAGATTTTCAAAACAAATTTAGAGACATGGCCGTGTGATTTGTTGGCAATCGTACCTACACATTCCGATTAGATGTTACCAAAGAGAGATGTCATAAATTGTTAATTTGATTTTTAAATAAATAGACTTGATATGACAAGTATTTTATTTAACTAGAGTTAACCTTTTCAAAATATATAACTTTATTTCATTATTTATTTTGTGGCTACTTATCATGTTATATGTTTAAGGAAAATGTTGTTTTTATTAAGTTACATATGGATGTCTTTAGAAAACTTTGTTTTGTTAATCTATAAATTCTCTGATGCAATAGACGCTAGAGATAACTATATCTAAATCAACATAGTTAAAATCAAACATCGAATTATAGATACTTTATTGTTGATGACTTCTACACATGACCTTATACACCTAATCTATTAGTTTTATCAAGTGCTCCTCTAAACTAATTATACATGAAATTGTTTGATTGCATTGTGATATTTAACAATCAAATAAAGTTGACAATAAAGTTAAAACCAATAACCTCTTAAGTCAGGTTTTGAACCTAAGGCCAAAAAAATCCCAATGATGGTGTCAATTTTAGTGAACTCTTACTCATATTGGAGTATCAAAGTTTTTTTCCTTAAATTTTTCTACTTGATGCTTAGAGTTTTCATTTCCGTATGTAGTACATGAATAAAATATATGACACCTAACTTAATTCACATATATATTATATGCTTATTAGTCAACTACCACCAAAATAATGTTTTGCAATGATACCCAAATGAAAATGTTATACATGCGTGATTAATATTCAACTTATCTAACGAATTTAAGTAGGTATATGTAGGATAAAATCTAATACACGAGTAAAGTTGTATCAATGTATCTAATAGCCATTACAAATATTTTTATTTAAATAAACTTTTATCATGATTTGTTTGTCTTGTCGGTATTTTCTAGCCGAATAAATTGACACAAGCACCAAACATGTTTGTGTCATGAATGAACGGGAAACCAAACTTGTTGTCGTCAATTAATGGGGAAAGATCTTGTGATCAACAAGTCAAAGTGACAGCTGGCGGTTTTTAAATAAAAGTCAACAAAAATCGAATGAGTTTTAGCCGTCTTGTTGGTGGCCAAATACGGCGACGAGTGGTGGTCCGTTTGCCGGAAGAAGGGAAATTACAACCGACTTTTCTTCTATGAATAAAATGCATTTATTTAACTATGTTGTATAATTGATTTATTTATTTGTCATTCGGGTTGTAGTCCAGTGTTAAGAGCACTTATAGTAGAATTCTTAAAAATATGTCTGGTGTGAGTGGATGAAAGAAATAAGAGTAATTATAAATGTATAGAAAATAATTATTTCATTGAAAAAGAAAGAAAAAAATTTAATGTAATTATATGGATATATGGATGAGGGTAAGAAATCTACTATGAATGCTATAAGAGATAAACTAATTTAAAAAAAAAAAAAGAAAACTCAAGACTGAATTTTGTAGGAAGTAGCTTAGTTTAGCGTATAAATGCAACGTATGTTATCTCATTTTTATTATTATTATTTTTGAAAATTAATGCTTCAAAGACATTGTCATCTTAATTGAGTCCAGCTATATATCAATTTTCTAACCGGGATCGACACCCCTAAGCTCTCAATAGGAAACACATAATTGGAAAAAATCATTGGCTCAACCAAGGGTATTTTAATTTGAATAAGACCTAATTTTTTAATTGTCTTGGTTAACTCAATTCAACTACTTGAATTAAAGATCGTACGTTAAAGAAAAAAATATATATATGTATCTATATCATTTATCAAGGATCTAATTTGATATGTTCATGTTTAAAGAGGTCATTCTGGACAAACTAAAAACATCAAAGAGTTAGACAAAAAAATATTTAATTAATTAATAGTAATTAATGTTACAAATGGATAATTATTAATTGATCTATATGATTTTTTAAATAGTATTTAAATTAGTTTTTTTTGAACGGCGAATTTTATTATTGAGTGACAGTCGCATCTTCGAGAAGTCAGAGACCCATCACCCCTCAATGTCTTACCATTACATTGTCTGAACCGGGCCCGCGGGTTCAGAGGAGGGGCTTGTCATTCCTCGAGAAACCATGGAGCCTACTGCCACTTGACAATAGTTGCGCCGTTACCCGTTAGCGTAAAGTATTCCGGGACTAAAACCTGAGTTGGCTCGGATCTGAACTCACAAAGTGAGGTTTAAAACTTCATTGTCTTACCAACTCTACTAAGGATTAACAAATGTTTAGTATAAATATAAAATTATGTATTCAGTTTTATTTATCGAGTTCAATAATAAAAAACAAATCAAAGTGTGTTACTTTAAATATATGTTTTTACATATATTTTGGTCGATGCAATTGGTTGATTCAACAATTTCAATCTATTAAACAATAGTTGTGGTAATATATGACATCATTATGTTGACGTGTCAATTGGTCAATTTCACAATTGAAAATGATGATATCATAAACCTGTTCCATAATTCCAACTACATTTTATGAGTTTATGACATCATTATGTTGACGGGATTAACTATCATGATGTAAGATTTTCAATATACATGAAGTATGGGACGAGTTAGCAATTCAAGTATTTGATTATATGAAAATTATCGCCTATAATCTATACTAGTTAAATCCATTTATGTGCATTGTACGTTGACAGGATTAACCAAGGCTCAGATAAACTATTATAGCCAGAGATGATAATGAATGGATCTGATTTTACACATCTTGGGTTAACACCCAGAACCGAATGGATCGTCTTAAGTCTTTTGAAAATCCTACAAAACAAAATAACTAAAGTAATTAAAATATACTACTAATCATGCTCGGAACCAGGATGGTTAGTTGTGACTGCACACCATAAACGGTAATAAATTTTAATTAAAAAACAACTATAGCTAGACAGTTCATTTAAATTTAATAGAAAAATATCATCACTCCATCTTTTGATGCGGTTTATGATCGATGTCGAAGTACCAATCAAATAAGATGTTAAAATGTGTGTTAGTATTCATCTTAAACTAGTTAGGGTAAGTAGGGTTATCGATCATCATGGAATTAGTGGTCGGTGTGTCATACTTTGATTTGTAAGAAAATGGATTAAATTAATGAATTATTAAACTATTGACTCTTGGCTGTAAAGTGAATTTAGGAATGAATATCAAATTAATTAAGAAAACAAATTGCAAGTAATAAAAATTGATTAGAAGACGATTATGAAAGGAGTAATCCACCCTGGGGTTCAGGTTTGGTTTTTTGATAATTGCTTAGTTCAAATTAGTGGAAAATCCTTAACAGAGATTATATGCGTGTAATGATTAAGTGATACAGATAACCAAGACTTAACGGGTCATATACACCATATCAATTGAATTAACAACCAAAACTTTGCAATCATACAACTCGCGTAAAATTATATGACATTCAAATCGAGATTTACTAAAACAATTGTTTAATCAATCAAAAGACGAGTTAAACTCAATAAAGAACTTAACGGGTTCTAAAGTTTAATACCAACACAGATTGAACACTAACAAAAACCTAATTACACGAAACCTATTACCCGAGGTAGATCATTAGAAGTTTAGACTTGCATCTTCACGAATTCGGCAACAAAATCGGATTGGAACATGATTTGATGGATTGTAATGAGTTGGAAAAGTGAATGACCAAAGTGAATTAGGGTTTTAAGAATCAATAACCCTCCTTAATATGGTCAAAACCTAAGAAAATTGGTCAATTATCACAACATAACGTAAGCTGCGTCCCCCAAGGATGTAAGCTACGTCCTCGCTTCACTTGTACGTCCTTGCTTACTGTCTTACGTCCTCACAATTCTTCTCTTGGGCATCGACGTAAGCTACATACCAAAGAACGCAAGTTACGTCCTTTTGGAACTTCGACTCTTTTTCTCTGATTTTTCTTGCTTCGCACACCCCGTATTGTTCCAACCTCTTAGCTTCTCAAATCTCTTATTTTAAGCTTCTGCACCTGCAATCCGAAATCATAACAACATGAATGCATTCGATAGTGACTATATAGTAAACAAACAAACAAACAAACAAACCCAGTATATCCCACTCAAGAGCAGGGTCTGGGGAGGGTAGGTGTAGGCGAGTCTTTCCTCTATCTTTTTACTATATAGTGACTATATAGTAAAAACATATATTTAACTACTTAAAACACATGCAAATCGTGAATGCATCATTTTACCCCTAAACAAAAATTATAAACTTTAATCTTTGAGTCATTTTAGGTGGTTTATAAACAGTTATTATCTATATATTAATTTCTAAACGTAATGAATAGTAGAGTTTTGTGATTTGCGGCAACAGCCGCAAAAATTTTCGGTTTTGCTGATTAAAGCTCATAGAAAGATAAGTAAACTACAATGAACTTGGTAATTTGATAATTGAGAAGATATAAGTAGCAAGAGAGAACACATGCAATTCACAAAAATCATAACTACACGACACGTGTTGAGGTAAACCCCTCTAATATTTCAAAAGTTTATAAAATGTAACTTTAACCTCCTCAAGTTTCTGTACATTTTTACTTTGAAAAACAATTTTTTATATTCTTATTTTTATGCACGTGCCGGTATAAAATTTGAATCTGTCTAAGCTTTGGCGTAAATTTTAAGTACGTTTTGAGTTGGAATCCGTTTCGACGTAAATTTTGTTTGGAAACAACTCGGGTAAAATATAATATGCTTTCATTTGACGTTATTAGTTCGAGTTAATTTACGTTTCGACATATTTAGTTTGGAAACAAGTTGCGGCGATTGTAGTCTATACTTTATCGCGCGACATAAGGTGTCACCACGTATGATTACTTTTGTGTACGTTTTGAGTTGGTCTATGTTTCAACATAAATTTTGTTTGGGGTCATGTCAAATATAGTACGTAGTCATCGTTGGTATAAATTAGAATTACTCTACGTTTCGACGTAACTTTAGTTTGGAAATAAGTCGGGTTGATTGTAATCTATATTTTATCATGTCACGTACGCCGCCGCCACAACACACGACTAGGAAAATTACTAGTTATTATTAGTTTGAATGCAATAAAATATTATTGTTATTACTGATTGTTTCTTAGATTAATATATGTATAATTTTGTGTTGTTACAAGTGTGAGAGGTGAGTTAGTGGTTGTTTGCAATTTTTAAATGATTAAGTGATAAACCAATAAGAGGTCTGAATAAAATGTTGAATTATTAAGAGGTCTAAACCATTAAGAGCTAGTATATTACTTAACTATTTAAAGACAAATATCTAACCAATTCAGATAAGATGTCTTAATCATTCAGACTCAGTGTAATGCTTAACCATTCAGAGACAAATGTCTAAACCATTCAGACATTTACTCGAGAAACAAACAGTCTGAACCATTCGACATCTGTACCATTAAGAGTCTGAAACAAACAATCCCTTTTGGATTATTTCTAAAACGGTAACGGAGATATAAAAACTAAGACCCTAGATGGGCGCGCGGTACCATGGTCAGCTCATGAATGGCTTTTATTCCTTCTTTCTTACATATTTATCTGTTAGAATAATAACAAGAATATAATCCCTTCTTATTCTGAATTAGTTTTTTACCCACCATGCGTTGTAATGACTCCTTACGTGACGTGATAAAATATAAACTACAATAAAAACAACTCATTTTCTAACTAAATTTGCGAGTTACGTCGAAAAGTAAAGCCATTCGAATTTATACATTCAAATGAAATCGTATTATATTTGGCACAACTTCAAACAAAATTTACCTCAAAACTTAGACCAACTCAAAACGTAAATAAAAGTAACCACGTGCAGTGATGTCGGTATGTGGATAAAATATAAACCACAATCGCCCCAACTTGTTTCTAAACTAAAGTTATGTCGAAACGTATAGTAGCTCAAATTTATACTATCGAATAAAGAAGCATTATATATGACCTGATTGTTTTCAAACAAAGTTGAAACATAGACAAACAAAAAACGTACTTAAATATATGTATGAAACAGTTTAAAACTGATCTGGCTTGCTTCCAAACAAAATTTTTGTCAAAATAAGAACATAAGAAGTTAAAGTAAAAATGTACATGGCTAGACCTGAAACTTTTAAAACTTAAGGGGGTCAAAATAACATTTAATAAACTTTTTAGAAATTGAGGGGGTTAAAAGTGAAAATTTAAAAGTTGACGGGTGAGAGTTGGCTGGTGACAAAGGCCACCAATTAAGCCCACGCGATGCGTCGTGTTCAGAACTTCGTTACACATATTATGTTGATGGCTTTAATGTAATTAGACACGTAAGAGAACGTAAGACGTTACGTTGATTCGTGTAGTAAGAAATGATATCATACTTACCTCGTTACGGCATGTACATGAACTAACTGCTTGTTTAGAACCCTAGGTTATCAATTGAAGCTCAAGTTGTGGGTAAGATTAGAAATCTAAAAAAAGTTGGGTTTTATCTGTTATTGCTTACAAGGATAGATATCAATTTCAAACCAACAAAAATTATGAAAACTTTACGCAACTTTAGGAAAAGTAGTCAATATCAATACAAATCATTATATTTATCATAGTAATAGTATTATAATACATATATAACATTATCTTCTTTTATATATATGTGTGCAATATCATGTGCACGTGAATTTATACGCACACGCACACGCACACATACATATATAAGAAGAATAATCTCTATATATAATAAATAAAATCATTTAGCCGCTTGGCATGATTTTAGCCATACTATTGCCACATGGCAAAAAAATTTCCAAAGAACTGCCACATGGCAATTGGATTCACAATTTAAGGTTAAAAACACGCGGGTTACATAACCCACCCATAACATATCCGGGTCATATAAAAACCCCTAAACCACATTTTCTAACCCTAATTTCTTCTCCACCATCGCTCTGCATGTTCGCCTCTCCCGTGAAATCTTCTCCGCACGAACAATCTACCTATCCGGGTTTAAACAAATACGCTCAAGAAACCTCATCTAACCATAATCGATCCTCCATAGCCGCAAACTAAGTCCATGGTTTGAATCTCGGTTTCTACCTACGTCTTCATCTCTTGGATTCCGGTCATCCTCAGGTAAACTTCCATTCTTCTCCACCAGTGGTTCCATTTCATTGCAATTGTCGTTCGATTTTGGTCCGTATGTTGTTCGATTTATTCTGATTTGTTTGGTTTTGGTTCCTTTGTATTTTATTTTTGTTCGATTTGACGGCACCGGTGCTAAAAATATGTCTGATTAGTTTTATTTAGGTTAGAATTGGTTGATGCTTTTAGATAGCGTTAGATCCTAGTGTTGACTAGTTACTGATTAGTATGTTTGTGGTTTTTCTCTCTCGATTGGGATGTTTGTTTGTGTGGTTGGAGGCAATGGAAAAGGATTTTTGTGAATATGATGTTGTTTTAATAAAAGCAGTGTTGTAGTATTAGGTTTTGTTGTTTTACAGGGACATAGATGATGGATAGAGTGTGTTTGAATAATTGAGTTTATATTTGATGTCTTAAATCGGGCTTTCTTGCGTGTGTGTTAACGCTACATGACTGTCATATAACTCATAAGTCATAACCATAATTAAGATCAAAATACGATTGGTATGATTTGTAATCCTAT
>BJCO01634626.1:0-10674 GCA_018326465.1 Flaveria floridana
AGGGTTTGGTCTCAGGTTTTATGAAATGAAAATGGCACATCAAACAAGTCAACACATACATTCCGTCCAAGAGGACAGAATTGACCCTTTTTGCCAAAACAGGTAAAACACCAACTTAACCACCTCCAATTGGAGTGTGGTTACCTTTATGGAAACTAGACTCAGTAACAAACAATTTGGGCACTAGAAACACATCATTTGGATATGTTATGACCTGTTTGTGGCACATACAAAATGAGACTCAGAATCTGTCAGAATGTTTGTTTCTGACCACACATCCACATCCACTGCTTCCTAAACATAAGCACACAATATATATAAATTGCAGAAGCACGTATGCATACATACGGAGAACATATACATATATACATATGCAACGCGTATACGCAGCCCTCCCTTCTCCATACTGAAGTGACACTCGACCTTAACATGCACAAACACCGCCACGTACCGCAAAGCCGTAATCAACCCAATGAAAGCAAAACCGAAACCGCAACGTGGTGAACACAGAAAACATCAGATAAAGAACCTTACCGTACGGGTGGTTTGGTCGTCTTCCTATGATTTTCGTAGGTATGTCGATTATCTTGAGTCCCCGGTTGACGTCGGGAAGACTACTCAAGGGAGGTTAGCGTGAACCGAAGGCTGCGAAAATAAGGAGGGCCGGTGCAAGATGCTATCGGGGTTCTCCGGTCGTGAGTGAGGTTGTCGAGGGCTGAGTCGAGGAGGAGGCAAGGCTGCCGTCAGAGAGATCGGAGGCTAGGTTTCGGATGTGGGAACCGAATGAAGGGAGGTTACGGGGAGGGTGATGCGATTTAATTAGGCAGTGTTTGCAAATTTTCACTTATAGTCCCTCTATTTCGCCTTTATTGCGTTTTTGACTTTTATAAGTTTAGTTAGTGATTCATAAGTTAGTTATGATTTTAATCTCTTATTTATTATTAGTGTTATAAGCTTAACAAATTGGATAACAAGATGAATATTATTACCAATATTATTACTATTTTATTAATTGAATGAAAATTATATAAATACAAAATAACTGAAATAGGACGATGACATAAGTTTAGATAACAAGGTTAACCTAGAAACACGGGGTGTAACATCATCCCCTTGTTGAAGGAATTTTCGTCCCGAAAATTAAAAACACAGAGTAAGCTGAACATCGTGAGCAAGCTGATCAGTTATCCTGAACGTAGACAAGATAGGGTTTTCGAGGGTTTCTGAAACAAACCCAAAATAAAGAAATGTAAGGTTTCGTAAGGAACGTAGGTTTTGTGAGAGTTGCGACATCATCCCCTTGTTGAAGGGAATTTCGTCTCGAAATTTAAAGAAAAGATATTTTAGAAGTAGTACCTTAAAAAGTGGAAGCCTAATCTTTGAACAGTTCTGGGTACTTCTTTTTCATTTGATCCTCGCATTCCCAGGTAAACTCTAGTCCAGGCTTCGAATTCCACCTAACGCGCACAATAAGGATCCTGCTATGCTTTAGGGTTTTGACTTCTCTATCCATGATCTCCACTGGTTCTTCAATGAAGCGAAGCTGTTCATCTATCTCTAGTTCCTCCAATGGAACGACAAGTGATTCATCAGCCAAACATTTCCTCAGATTTGACACGTGAAATACATTGTGTATTCCACTGAGTTCTTTAGGTAAGTTCAGATGATAAGCTACTGGGCTAACCCGTTTGACAATTTCAAATGGCCCTACATATCTAGAGTTTAGTTTCCCATGCTTTCCAAAGCGTATTACGCCCTTCCAGGGTGAGACTTTCAACAGTACTTTGTCACCAATCTGAAACTCCAATGGCTTATGACGCTTGTCGGCGTAACTCTTTTGTCGATCACGTGCTGCTGCCATACGGTTACGAATTCGCACGATCTTCTCAGTCGTTTCGTGCACAAGTTCAGGTCCTGTTAGTTGGCTTTCTCCTACTTTTGCCCAATAGATAGGTGATCGGCACTTACGTCCATGTAGTGCCTCAAATGGAGCGGCCTTGATCGAGGTGTGATAACTGTTATAATAGGAGAACTCAACCAATGGTAAATGAGTTTCCCAGCTGCTGCCAAAATCAACCACACATGCACGTAACATGTCTTCTAGTGTCTGGATCGTACGCTTACTTTGACCCTCGGTCTGCGGGTGATACGCAATACTCATATCCAGCCGCGTTCCCAATGATCGTTGTAATGATTGCTAGAAGTGAGAAGTGAACCGTGTTGAGAGACTATTTCCCTTAAATAGATACGTGTCAGCTTTTCGATTCGATCAGTCTCTCGGATTGCCAAAAAGTGTGCGGATTTCGTTAAGCGTTCTACTATAACCCAAATGGTATTGTATCCGCTAGGAGTCCTAGGTAACTTCGTGAAGAAGTCCATTGAGATCTTCTCCCATTTCCACACTAGAATTTCTGGTTGTTGGAGTAAACCGGATGGTCTCTGGTATTCTACCTTAATCTTGGAACAAGTTAGGCGTATGCTTACGTATGTGGTTATCTCAGCTTTCATGTTCGGCCACCAGTAAAATTCCTTAAGATCCTGATACATCTTGTCTGAACCTAGATGAATTGAGTAACGTGTCTTATGAGCTTCATCCATTACCAGCTCTCGCAAATTCCCGTACTATGGTACCTAGATCCGTTCCATAAAATAACGGATTCCATCATCTTTAATCTCCAACTGTTTCTCTATGCCTCGCATGGATTCTGCTTTTAGATTCTCAGTCTTCAAGGCCTCAGATTGAGTAGCCTTGATTTGCACGGGTAGATCAAAATGTATGGTCATCTGTAATGCGCGCACTCGACGAGGTTTTGGTGTTTCTTTACGACTAAGGGCGTCGGTCACCACGCTAGCCTTACTCGGGTGATACTTAATTGCACAGTCGTAATCATTGAGTAATTCTAACCACCTTCGTTTCCGTAGATTCAGTTCCTTCTGATCGTATATGTGCTGAAGGCTCTTGTGATCCGTATATATCGTGCACCAGGTTCCATATAAGTAGTGCCTCCAGATCTTCAAGGCAAACACAACAGCTCCCAGTTCCAGATCATGCATTGTGTAGTTCTTCTCATGCACCTTGATCTGTCTAAATGCATAAGCTATGACTTTGTCATATTGTATCAGTACACACCCCAAACCCTGGATGGATGAATCACAGTAAACAACAAAGTCATCAGTTCCTTCTGGTAAGGCTAGGATTGGTGCGCTGCAGAGTTTGTCTTTAAGCGCCTAAAACGTTGTTTCCTCTTTGCTGCCCTACATTTAAACTGTTCCCTTATGAGTTAGGGCAGTCAAAGGTTGCGCCAATTTTGAAAATCCTTCGATAAACCTCCTGTAATAGCCTGCCAAACCAAGGAAATGTCGCACCTCAGTAGGTGTCTTTGGTGACGGCCAATCCTTGATTGCTTCAATCTTTGAAGGAACTACATGTATACCTTTTTCATTCACCACATGCCCAAGGAATTGCACTTCACGCATCCATAAGTTGCATTTTGAGAACTTCGCGTAAAGCTGTTCATTCCTCAGCAAATCCAGAATGGTTCTCAAGTGCTCCTCATGATCTTCCTTATTCTGAGAGTATATCAGTATGTGATCAATGAAGACAATGACAAACTTATCCAAATAAGGCTTGCAGACACGGTTCATGAGGCCCATGAAAACTGCTGGGGCATTGGTCAGTCCAAAAGGCATTATAGCGAACTCATAGTGCCCATAGCGAGTTCGGAACCCCGTCTTGGAGATGTCTACCTCTCGAACCCTCAACTGATGATAACCCGATTTCAAATCAATTTTGGAATAGTAGCTTGATCCCTGTAACTGGTCAAACAAGTCATCAATGCGTGGAAGTGGATATCTGTTCTTGATCGTCACCTTGTTCAACTCCTGGTAGTCTATACACATCCTGAAAGTACCATCTTTCTTCTTAATGAAAAGCATTGGGGCTCCCCAGGGTGAAGAGCTGGGACGTATGAATCCCTTGTCTAGCAATTCCTGTAATTGCTTAGACAGCTCTTGTAGTTCATTCAGTGCCAGGCGGTATAGCGCCCGAGCGATTGGAGCTGCTCCAGGTGTTAGCTCAATCTAAAATTCTACCTGCCTGGGTGGAGGAAGGCCAGGTAGGTCTTCAGGAAATACTTCCGGAAAGTCTCTAACGACTGGAATATCTTCGACATGCTTTTCATCCATCTTTGTTTCAGTAACAAGTGCTAACAAAGCAAAGTGCCCTTTCCTGAGACATTTCTGAGCCTTCAGATATGAAATGATTCCTAACACAGCACCAACCTTATCACCTTCAACTGTAAGAATCTCATCATCCAAAATGCGTAACTTGATCAACTTCTCCTTGCAAATGATCTCAGCTCTGTTCTTGGATAACCAATCCATTCCGACTACTACATCAAAGCTACCGAGTATGATCAGAACAAGGTCTATGTGGAAGGTGTGACTAGACAAACCTAGCTTACAGTTCCTAAACACTTTGGTTGCCGTTATCGTCCTACCATCAGCTATTTCTATGGCATACTCAGAACTCAAGTCAGTAGGTACCATTCCTAGTACTTTACTAAACTTAGTGGACACATAACTCTTATCAGCACCGGAGTCAAATAGAATAGAGGCATAACATCCATTAATAGTGAATCTACCAGACACTACAATAGGGTCATTTCGAGCCTCAACTAAACCCATGATGAAAGATCTGCCTCTACCACCGCCACCACCATTTTTGTTTTCTTTAGGCTTATCAGCAGCACCATTGTTACCATTTCTTTTCAGTTTTGGACATTCCCTTTTAAAGTGACCGGGTTGACCACATTCATAACACCCAGTTTGATTGTAGTTCTGCTGCTGGTGAGGTGCTTTTCCTGAGAGGTTTACCCTGTAATTATTGGCAACATGCCCAAACATTCCACACCTCTCACAAGTGTTCCTTGTGCACTGCCCAGTATGATGGAACTTACATTTGTTGCACTTTGGAAGATTTCCATGATAGCCGCCCGAATTGCCCATGTCTTGAGACTGTTGTGACTTGTTGAACTTCTTGTATTGCTGTTGCTGATGAGTGGAGGATGAAGATTGCTTCCCACTGGCAGAAGTTTCCTATTTCCTCTTGTTATCATTGGAACCCGATGCAACACCTCGCGGGGGCAGCTTGCCCTGCGCGACGAACTGATCCGTCAGCTTGTACGCTAGTCGGATATCCTCCTGTATGGTAGCTGGGCTAGCGGTAGTGACCATGCTCTGTATTTTTGGAACTAGCCCATCGATGTACCTCTCAACCCGTTTGTAAGCCGGGTTGATCATAGTAGGGTACGGAGTAGCTAACTCGTGAGAACGAGTTATGTAGGCTTCAATTTCAGAACCTACCATCTTCAGGTTCCAAAATTCGGTTTCCAGTTTTTGTACTTCATCCCTGGAACAATACTCCTCTTTCAGCAAGTTCTTGAATTCTTCCCATGTCGTGGCATTTGCAGCTTCAACACCCAACATCTGAACTTGCGTGTTCCACCAGCTCAGAGCAGCACCATCCATTATGCTAGCAGCATATTTCAGCCTACTCTCAGCAGGGCAGCTACAGATCTCAAACACAGACTCCAGCTTTTCAAACCAACAGAGCAGTCCTACTGCTCCCTCAGTTCCCTTAAAGGGGTTAGGCTTGCAGTCCATAAAGGACTTGTAGGTGCAAGCTGGTTGTCCTGAAATCAGATCGAGTATAATGTTTAGATATTGGAATTGAGACTAGGTCATGGAAAGCTATCACGCAGATCGGGATAAGGGGTAAGGAAACCTTTACTTACCAATAAGGGGTTCTGCGGTAGGGGGTGTTGGCTTGCCAATGCCACGGTGACATTTTGATTGATTAGCACCGCCAATTCCGCAGGCGTTATGGTAATGTTACCTCCACCACGTCCACGACCTCTTCCAGACATTCTTTGTGTATGAAGTCATGATCAAACTGACAGTAATAATGATAATGTATACCCTGGCTGTGGAATCCCGACCACAACACTGTAAAACAGGCTAACGATTCGCTCGTTTGACCTCCAGTCAAGCTAGCGCGACTAGCCCGGACGGGGTTTGTCAAACCCAGTAGATCTACTAACAATCACCTCGCTAGTAACATATTAACGGTCCGAAGAGACGTAGTATAAGACCATAGTATCAGGTATATGCAGTATTACAAAATCTAATGTATTGTATTGTTTATGAAAAATAACATGTTTCTCTCCCCTAAAAAGAGTGAATATATAAATGTGGGGCTGTAAACTCACCTTAATTGCACAGCGGAGAGTAAACGAACGCACGAAGATTAGGGTTTCGATTAACCTGAATTTCATATAATATATATAATTAATATTAGTTCTTAATTATAAATATAAGAGTTGTATGGTTTCGCGGTTCACGGCTCGGTTATGGTGTTTTAAATAATACCCATGTGTTTAGTAATACGTCGTTCACACATCACAATTGCGCAACAACCCAAATAAAAACACTTACATATAATAAGTACACATTTCACACGCACAATATATATATATACACACACACACACATATATATATATATATACACACACATATACACCTAAAGCACACTTGCAACACCCATTAATTTATAACCAACACGTGAAATAAATATATGTTACTAATGCATACACACGGGTCACATACATGCATATATTACAAAACTCAAGATTCATAGATACATACACTTATTCATAAACATGAGCATCACACATGCATCATAACCAAAACAATATGAATAAATGCATACAAGCCTATAATTACAACTATGCATAAGCAACATAATACATACATACAAGCATATACGACTAGATCATATGCACACATATCACAACACAAACATCCATTACCATAAAAGAATCCACACATAACAGCCCTGTAATAAAATATATATGAGCAATCATACGCCACCCCATACACAACCAAAACATACACATGAACATACAAGATACACATGCATACATCCATAGCACTCTACATATTCAATATCTACTATACCCACACCCATGTGAGTCTTTTCCAGCCTACCTTCACAGCTGAAACACCCACACACAAAGCCACAACCACCTATTACATACACATCCATATGATGAACATATAACCACATCACTCTCAATGAATATATATATTCAAACATGCACCAGAATCATGCATTTCACCTAAAATTCAAACATACACACATCCACATCCACTGCTTCCTAAACAAAAGCACACAATATATATAAATTGCAGAAGCACGTATGCATACATACGGAGAACATATACAAATATACATATGCAATGCATATACGCAGCCCACCCCCTTATCCATACCGAAGTGACACTCGACCTTAACACGCACAAACACCGCCACGTACCGCAAAGCCGTAATCAACCCAATGAAAGCAAAGCCAAAACCGTAACGTGGTGAACACGGAAAACATCGGATAAAGAACCTTACCGTACGGGTGGTTTGGTCGTCTTCCTGCGATTGTCGTAGGTATGTCGATTATCTTGAGTCCCCGGTTGACGTCGGGAAGGCTACTCAAGGGAGGTTAGCGTGAACCGAAGGGTGCGAGAATAAGGAGGGCCGGTGCAAGATGCTATCGGGGTTCTCCGGTCGTGAGTGAGGTTGTCGAGGGCTGAGTCGAGGAGGAGGCAAGGCTGCCGTCAGAGAGATCGGAGGCTAGGTTTCGGATGTGGGAACCGAATAAAGGGAGGTTACGGGGAGGGTGATGCGATTTAATGAGGTAGTGTTTGCAAATTTTCACTTAGAGTCCCTCTATTTCACCTTTATTGCATTTTGGACTTTTATAAGTTTAGTTAGTGATTCATAAGTTAGTTATGATTTTAATCTCATATTTATTATTAGTGTTATAAGCTTAACAAATTGGATAACAAGATGGATATTATTACCAATATTATTACTATTTTATTAATCAAATGAAAATTATATAAATACAAAATAACTGAAATAGGACGATGACATAAGTTTAGATAACAAGGTTAACCTAGAAACACGGGGTGTCACATCATCCCCTTGTTGAAGGAATTTTCTTCCCAAAAATTAAAACACAGAGTAAGCTGAACATCGTGAGCAAGCTGATCAGTTATCCTGAACGTAGACAAGATAGGGTTTTCGAGGGTTTCTGAAACAAACCCGAAATAAAGAAATGTAAGGTTTTGAAAGGAACGTAGGTTTCGTGAGAGTTGCGACAGATAGAACAATGAAAGACATTCTAGGGTCTAATTCTTCTTTGAATAGAGAAAAACCATTTGGAGGTGAAGTCATAGTTTTCGGTGTTGATTTTAGACAAATTCTTCTGATTATTCCAAATGGAACATGACAAGAAATCGTGAATTCTTCTTTAAGTTCATCCTATATCTGGAGTGCATGGAAACTCCTTAAGTTAACCAAAAACATGAGGTTAACCTTGGGAAGTGATAAATAAAAAATGGAAGAAACAATGAATTTTACTAAATGGTTATTAGATTTAAGAGAAGGAAAAGTTGGTGATAATGACGACAGTGAGGCAATTATTGACATACCCGAGGATCTTATAATTAGTGAATCATCGGATCCAATTTCAAGCTTAATTGACTTTGTTCAAAAATCCATAATTCTTTTGTGAAAGAGCAATTCTAGCATCGAAGAATGAAACAGTTCAAGAGATTAATGATCGTTTACTCTTAATGTTTCCCAGATATGAGAAGGAGTACCTCAGTTCAGATAGTATTCGTCAAACAGAAAGTTTGAATGACTCTTTACAAGAAAATATGTACTCACTTGACGTTCTAAATGGTCTAAAAATTTCAGGACTTCCAAATCATCGTTTAGTACTAAAGGTGGGTGTTCCAGTAATGTTATTAAGAAATATTGACTAGAGAAGTGGTTTATGTAATGGAACAAGATTACAGGTCATATCACTTCGTAATCGAGTCATAGATGCAGAAGTAATATCTGGATCAAATATTGGAGCTCGTACATTCATCCCAAGAATTAATTTGATACCATCAGACAAAAGGATTCCATTCAAATTTCAAAGAAGACAATTTCCAATTTCAGTGTGTTTTGCAATGACAATCAATAAAAGCCAAGGATAATCTCTATCCAAAGTTGCTTTGTTCTTGAGGCAACCGGTATTCACACATGGTCAACTGTACATGGTGTTGTCTAGGGTTACAAGTAAAGATGGAGTTAAACTACTAAAATTGGAAAAAGATGATAGATCTACAAATAAAACATCAAATGTTGTGTATAAAGAAATATTTAGAGATTTATAATTAATGCAAGTTTTTTTAAATATGCATATTCGTTCAACCTGCGTATTACACGGGCCATAACCTAGTATATATATATGTGTGTATATATATATATGTATATATGTGTATATATATGTATATATGTGTATATATATGTATATATATATATGTATACATATGCATATATATATATATATGTATATATATACATATATATATATATATTCATATGTGTATATATATATACATATATATATACCTATATATATATATATAATATAGGTATATATATATATACATATATATACATATGCATATATATATACATATATATATATATACATACATATATAGATATATATACATATATATACACATATATATATATACATATATATATACATATATATATATACATACATACATATATAGATGTACATATATATATATAGATACATATACATATATATATATATATATATATACATATATATATACATATATACATATATATACATATACATATATATATACATATATACATATATATACATATACATATATATATATATACATATATATATACATATATACATATATATATATATACATATATATATACATACATATATATACATATATATATATATACATACATATATAGATATATATATATATATATATATATATACACACATATATATATACATATATATACATATATATATATATATACGTATATATATATAGACATATATATATACATATATATATCTATATATATACATATATATTATATACATACATATATATATATATACATATATATATACATATATATATATATATGTACATATATGTATATATACATATATATATATATATATACACATATATACATATAGATATATACATATATACATATATGTATATATATATACATATATATATATATATATATATATATACATATATACATATAGATATATACATATATACATATATATATACATATATATATATAGATATATATATACATATATGTATATAGATACATATATATATACATATATATATAGATACATATATATATACATACATATATATATATACATATCATACATATATATATATACATATATACATATATATATACATATATACATATATATATATATACATATATATATATATATGTATATATATATATATATATATATATATACATGTATATATATATATATATATGCAGGACCGGTTGAAGGGTGGCACTTACAACACAACAAGACAATGAGGAGAGTGTATTTAGAACATTTAATAGATCAAATGGGGAACTGGTTATGGTGATGCAAAGAACACAAGTAAACTTAGAACAAAACAGAACAAGATAACAACACAAGTAGTTGGTTTT
>BJCO01634632.1:0-10801 GCA_018326465.1 Flaveria floridana
GACCTTTTGGTGACTGGTTTTCACTTTATCAGTGTCCTTTTGTCGTTTTGTTGTCACGCGGTGTGAGTTGACTGACACAGAAACCGTGACCGCAAGCCCTTGCGGTCACGGTTAGGTTGCCCAATGTGACCTTTTGCCCTAACCGTGACCTTTTGGTCCGGCCTACTCCCAAAAACCCCTGCGGTGTCCCCAGCAGGACCCAGAGTAATTAGGTAAAAGTTATCCATCCCATCCTGTAATTAATACCTTTGAAAAGCTTTTACAACTTTATACCGTACCTGAATATACATCCAGTATCAATACTGATTTTTTTTAATTATATATAACAAACTGAAGTAATCACACAGATGTTATCTAGTGCCATCTTGTAATCAAAACCTTTGAAAAGCTTTTATAACTAAGGGGCTGTTTGGTAGCAATCGAATTGGTCTCTTAATGATTTACACGTCTGAATGGTTCTTAATGGTTCAGATTGTTTGTTTCGCGAAAAAATGTCTGAATAGTTCAGACATTTGCCTCTGAATGATTAAGCATTATACTAATGCTAAATGATTAAGAGGTCTAATGCTAAATGGTTAAGACCTTTTATCTGAATTGGTCAGACATTTGTCTTTGAATAGTTAAGCAATATACTAGCTCTAATGGTTCAAACCTTTTAATGGTTCAACACTTAATAATTAAAAGCTCTTATTGATTCTGCACTTAATCATTCAGAAATTATCAAACAACCCCTAATCTTGTGTGTGAATATAGATCCCATATCAGTATTGAATGTTTCAGGTTAACAGTTGAATAACATCCTTAGCAAAGTATGTTAACATGAGAATCCATATGGATAACAGTTGAATAACATCCTTAGCAAAGTATGTTAACATGAGAATCCATATGGATTGTCATATGGGTGGATACCAGAAAAGTTGTCCATATTAGGTGAAAATTTTCTCCTAGATTGGTTTAACCTCAAGTTGTTAACATAGGAGAGAGGAAATATATACTTTTTCCAGTAATACTTTGAGAGCGATGAAAACCATTTCAACCCTTATACTATTTATAATATACCTTTATTAGAATAGTATGAAACTTTCAATATGAAAAAGAATTATATTTAATAAATATAATATTGGTAGCCTGTTGTTTACTTTGCTTATACACTACAATACTACATGAACATGTGTATATACATTACATGTACATTTTGACATTTAAGAATTCAAGAGAAGAGAGATCAAATAAAGAGTGAGGAAAGAGAAAGAAATCATCTATATAAATTTTTTTCTAGCTTTACCCTTTTCACTGAAGCACCATTAACATGTGCTTGTGCATTTCTCATCATAATATTGATTCTAAAATAAACACATTCTTGTATATAGATCTATTAACCGAGAAAATCTATATTTGTTCTTATACTTACTGATTGAACTTTTATAAAGCAGGAACTTTCTGAGATCACACCTTATGACCTACCGATAAAAGTGAGGATGTTGTCAGTGACAAGGGATGTCGGCAATGGTGACCGTTAGTGGGTTTAAAGGACAGCAGCGGTGGGTTTGTTTGGGAGAAGGCGGGCAGTGTTAGAGTTGACTTATAGTTCGAGTTGGTAACTCGCGAGTCAGGGTCCGAGTTGAGTTAGGTGTCTTTACTAGTTTTAGACCAGCACTTGATTCCTACAATCTAAAATAGACATTTTATAAAATAAAATTATACAATTAGTCAATTACAATCTGAATTTCCCTACAAGTAGACTATTAATTGATTTTCCTTTTCATTTGCACAATATGGACTGCACCTCTAATATTGATCTGGGTGCCTCCACATCTTTATGCTCTAGTGTATTCCCAACTAATCTTTGCATTTCTGACGTAAATGTTTCATTTAAAACCTGCCAACCAATCATCAAAATTTCAGTTCGGGTGATATTTCATCAATCAAACCCGTAAAAACAAAAAAGTTTAGATTGGAAAGGAACGGTCAAGTGGGTTAAATATCTGATACAGGTCGCGCACAGCGAATTTTTACCAAAATTCTTTTTTTTTTGCTGAAATAAAAATATCTATGTAAATAATATGCGACACTGATTTTATATAAAAGTTTAGAATATTTAAAAAAATGTTCATGTTAACTCAACCCGAAACCATTTTGACACGTTACGCAGGTAATATTAGTAGTGATAAAAGAGAGTAATGACATACAGAGAGTGCAACGCGTGAGGCTTTATAAGTGCAATTCTCTTTTCTGTTCTCCAATACCCTCAGCACATCCTGTTTCATAATAAGATGGAATATTTGAAAATGATAATAAATAAATAATAATAATGAAGTAAAAAAAGGACAGGATGTTGTTAATTCAAGTCACCTGTCCCATTCGATCCCATAAAGCTCGACAAAAGATTATGAAGACATTAATATCAAGAAAACCATGAAGATCACTAATCATATTTGTTAGAGTATCCTTTAAACGCTGCATCCTGTTTCTTATATCGGATTCGCCAACAGTCTCCTTTGCCTCTTGGATTACCTTCTTCAGGTTTGTAGAAGTTTGCAACTTGGTCTGTGATAAAAAAAAATAACATAAAAAGTTATGCAAGCGTGATAATAAAACCTCACCAACCATTGTTTGCCATTCTTCCAAACAGTTTAACCTACAGGTAGTACACGAACTGTCCAGTTTCAAGACTTTGGTGACCAATGTTTGTAAATAGGAACCACGTGCTCAGTTCTAGGACTACAGATCCGTTACATTAAATAATTCAAAGATAGGGTTACTGACTTACTGTATAAAAGGTTAACATAGTTTGGTGGGGTAACCATCTTTTTCACCCATAAAAATGTTACCATTAGCTTTGAAAGTTACAACTTAAGCCTTTAAGGTAACTACAAATTCAACCAGCAGACCTTTTTCTAGGTGCCAGGTCAGGTAAAAGTTAACGCGGTCAAACTTAACTACACCTCATCTTCCACGTCCTTGTTTTAGAGGTTCTATCGAAGATATTGAAATTTCAATGATTTTTGTGAGTGAAAATAAACATGGTTAGCTAAAACAGCAATCAGACCAAACTCTGTTACCTATACATGTGATAACCCCTTTAATGATATAAAAATTATGGGAGATCATAAAAGTAAATATAGAAAACTTTTTAAAATAAACTCACATTTCCAGCAAGTTTCTCCACAGCTGCTTGCGTATAATTTCTGAATTTGGTTCTCAGCAGTACAGTTATTTCATTCAAAAGTTCTCCTGGAACTGCATTTTCACTCTTTGAAATGCATGAACTATGTGATTTAAACTGTTTTTCTATTTCGGGTTGTAGCACATCGAGCATCTTCTTCATTGAATTAAAAAGAGTTCCTAACTGAACAACAAAAAAAGAAAAGAAAATATTATATAAAATTTCAAATGGTTTTATTCATAGGGATAATTAGATGGGAGAACATCTAACCTCCTCGGGAAAACTGTACGGTGATGAATTTCCTTTTGCAAACTTTTGAACATATTGTACAGCCTTAACTGGGATTGTGTTTTCCTTCAGTGTTGATAAAATGTCACTATACTTTTTCTCCAGAGTTTCCATAGTTACCTTTTCAGTGTCTGCTATAACCTAAGAGTGGCAATACAAAAAAATAGCAATAATAATAACTCATATAAATTCCACAAATCTAAAGCTGTTGATAATACCTTTTCCAAATCCAACGTATATTCAGGCCAATGAGAAACGATGACTTGAAATTCACGCAAGGTTTCATTCAGTTGCTTGTACATATCATCAACAAAAATAGATGTGGAAATTTGTGGTCCAACACCCTGAACCTGAAGGACAAGAGAGTCAAACGACATTGTACAAAAAGTGGTTAGAAAAATATGATAATGTTCACATAGGTATGTCGAACGCGTTAAATAAAAAATGTTGGTTTCCAGAGAACTTAATTGTCGACCAAAGTGATACTTCGTTTTAGAACATACTAATCGTTTTAATCCAAAAAAGTAGATTATACAAAAAAGATGTAAATTCCAGATTCATATTTCACACATTATTAACTATTAATAAAATTAAACTTTTTTGCGTATAAGGTCAACCTGAACCGATTTATAAACTACCCATTTGACCTTAACCCGTTACCCACCCCGCCCATTTTCACACATCTATATAGATAAGTACTATAGAAAGGGATGTACCTTATCAAGCTTGCAGGATTCAATCAATTCAAGGTGCTTATCATGAATCAGGCGTGTTATGTAATTGTGGAACAGTTCTTTGGCGTCAATACCACCTTTTACAGGACTACAAGTAAATTAAATAATATTCAAAGAGACATTTTGGAAAATCAAATATTTTATATAGATACGCGAGAGAGAGCATTTTACTACCTAATATTCCAGTAAGCAAGATCCTTCTGAAAATCACAAGTTGTGATAATTAGGTTTGTTACTGGAGGTGAGAGGCTACTAGGTGGGAATGAAATAAGAAAACCACGCATTCTATTACAAAGCTCTAAACTATAAAGAGCTGAAGACAGATTTGGTAGGTCTATGAAGCTGCAGGAAATGGAAGCCAATTATTATGATAATGAATCCTAGTAAATAATGAAACATCAATCAAGTATCATATGAAATAAAGGTGGCAATATAGGTGGATTGGGTGGGTTGGCTAACAGGTCAAACTGGATTCTGGTTGAATGGGACATATTTTAATTATCGTTGGTTGGAACAGGGCTGGATAGGGTTGACCTGCAAAAACATTTTTGTCCACTCTTAATCTTTTCTAATAAAAAGTTAATGTGTTAAAAATGTTAGTTATGATTGAAAATACAATACTTTTACAATAAAGTCTAATTCTTCAAATAAAGCGATTTAAAGGGTTGTATACATAGACTTGGACTTTTGGGCAGATATCTAACATTTGACATGTTCTTAGTTGATTTGTTTGAATTTAAGTTTGACATAAACACAGATTAACCCAATCATAAGTGCCACCTCTAATATGAATGAATGTAAGCTAAAAAGATCACATACCTGGGGAGAACATGCTGATTATGTATTTTTATGTCACTAACAATTTCATTTCTGATAGTTGAACAAAGAGACTTCATCTTCTGATAAGCATCTGAGTAAACAATTTGGTCCATTGTAGACTTTTCACTGCTACATGAAACAAATTCATTGGTCTCCGCTAAGTGTCTTCCCAAGATCTTTCTTACCGCAGTCTGACAGAATTATAATTATCCCACATTAGAAATCGAAAAGGAAGGCTAAAGAAAGCAAAATTATATAAATGAATGAACGTTTAATACCTGAAAATATTTACATAACTGTAATTGTACTTCTGGAGACTGTATGTCATGCAAAAGATTATATAGTTTCAAAGCCGGTTTCAGAGCAGGTGATATGAAGCCAGATACAGCTGTAGGCTTATCTGTCAATCCTGATGGTGAATTTTCATCAAGTGATTTGTAGTTCTCAAAAACTAAGGCAATGGTCTGTTCAATTTTGTCAGAAAGCATCACCAGCATGCGATTCTGGAAAATATGTGATAAATTCCATAATAAAATCGATATTATTAAATCCCGGTTAATAACCAGTATAAATTAAAGAATAAAACATCAACTACCCATTAACATGTTATCATGCAAATGGCATCAGCTCATGTTATGAAGTAGAAACATCCATCCTTTTGTACGGACGCTCTACTATTATAGGACTGCGTTTTTACAGGGTCTTGGATTATAATTAGAGGTGGCACCATGAGCAGAGTGGGCTGGATGGTTTGTAATCAATATTAGTCAAAATGAGCTGGTCCAGGTTGACACAAAACACTTCTTTTTGTCAATCTTTAAATAAATAATTAGGTGTTTAATATGATTACGGAAACAATGAGGAATAATAAATTGCTTCAGATGTTTTACGCATTAAGAATACCCTCATGGTGACCTTTAACCCATATGACCAGCTCAACCCATTTGATCTATTCCCCATTTGGCTACTTTTCTGTTTCACCATCTAAGCGGTTAGAGATAAAAGATAACCCAGCTTGACCCATTTATAAGCAAATGGGTCAAAGATCCACCTCTGTTTATAGTCCACTGTAATTATCAAAAGACATGACTGATTCTCACCTCCTGGGAACTCAAAGTGCCCTTCAGTTTGCCTGTCATGATAACTGGAGACAATAAGTCATGTACCACATTCAGGCAATCTGCAGTTGGTGTGGCAACATCCATAACATATGAAAGGTATCTGAGAAACCAAAGATATAATGTTATACTAACAGAACCAACCTTAATTACAACAATGATGCGTATAAATTTGATTTAAAGGGCACCTTAGCTTAGCATATGCATCAGAAACTCCATAGTAAGTAGCAAATTTAGTTACCAACCACTTCCACGGCCCATGAAGAAGCAAGTTTCTCTGATGAAACTTTTGGACTTTCAATGCTGCTTCTAAGACCGAGTCATATGCAATAGTTTCAGCAACAATACCACACTAGGGAAACAAAACAGATATATATTATTAAAACCATATAGTTTTACAACAATCAAGCCCATTCTAGACGTCTAGATTTTGACAAAATCTAAATTTTAGTACTCAGGGAAGGCTGATGTTCACATTGTACGCAGGTTAATAATTTCAATTATTTTTCATTTTGTATACTGTGAAGCATTTTTATATATCTGTCAAAGTCAGGATAAACTATATATGTATGATTGAAAGCCTGAAATTCCTTAAATTGAATTCAATACAGTTGTTTTCTAATTAACAATAAGGAAAGTAGTTCCCTAATCAAGTATAAATCTTAAAAACGGAAAATTGCATATTTTTTTACCTTTACATCGTTACTCTCATCTGTACTAGTTGAATAGTGTATGTTTAATTGTATTCTTCCAACAAGCTCATGCTCTGGTTCATGGTATATTGGCCACCATCGAAGCTTATCCCCCTATAGTTACCTTCACTTTTGTCAGACTTATTAAAACAAATGTCTCTAGATGATAAAATTGCATTTAACCATACCAAATCATCTGCTATGTCTGCCATCTGAGCAATGCCATGACCACAATACTTCCCTTTTGAATCAGTAACTTCAATAATCAAATCATCTCTCATGCCGTCTGGCAAGCTGCATTATATAATTATTCAACTCTACCGCATCAAGAAGTAAAAGTGGCATTTTTTACCCATTTACTTACAAATGGGTCAATTCAGGTCAATCGATCCAAATGAAAAAAAACCTTAAAAAGAAACAGGAAAAACAGAAAGAAACTCGCCTATACTATCACTGAAAATTTAAATAGTGGACTTTGTAATCAAGTTTGCCACTCAAAATGTTTATAATTTTTTTTCTTATGTTTCAGGACAAGTCAATCTGACCCCAACCGTACCAGAAAACTACATGGTTTGACCTAAACGTGTACACATGTTACCCAACCCACCCATTTTGCCACCTCCATTTAGAGAAGAAGGACAAGAAGATGCACACACAACACATGGGTTTCACAAGATCCTGGCTGCATCCGTGTCGTGTCAGCATCAGATGAACTTTTTAATCTCAAAGAACATAAATATGTTTCTGCATTGTCATACAAAATGACTTGATAACAGAATATGTAAATGAAATAAACTTCAAAACACACCTAATAAAGAGTGTATTTAGATAACAAAATTAAATTACATACCTTGCGCCGGTTCGGGAGTTATTGGAGCATTATGCAAACTTGTTACACCTACTTTAAGGAGGCCCGCCACATCTCTCAGATAATGTGTTCCAAAATTTAAGTAAGCCAAACTTTGGTGTGAAAGTGATCCATTAGCAGAAAATTTTGGTGTCACCCGTACTCGTTTGAGTGCCTCCCATTCCGAATGAACTGTTGATTTCATGCCGGACAAGCGCCGATTAATTTTTTGCAGCTTCAACACAGGAGGTCCTTTTATTGATGAAAAAGTGCAGCCATTGGGTGCATCCAAGGCCATTTTTACCTTTCTCACTGAGTCCCAACAATTTTAGAGAAATCCTAAATCCATACTGTGATTACAATGAAATTTATGTGATATAAGAAGGTAAAAGTTACCTTGAACTTTCAATTTTCCAAATGTTTTCTGTGGTTTCTTAAGAACTCCATGAACAACTAATTCTGAAGTTCTTTTGCTCAATAACTCTTCTTCAGGTTGTAATAGATAATTTTCCAAACTATGTCATAAACAAAGTTCCTCGTAACGGGACATAAATCAACCTTATAAACGATCACTATTATTATGACTACCATATAGTAAACTACTTACGCAAAAGCAGTTCGAAGGAGAGAGCATTCATTTTCTAAGAAGACACGAGCTTCACGGCTGCCTAGGAAGAAGTACTTCAGACACATCCGCACACACGCCTCATAGGAGATTACAGCACACCAAGGTCCTAGCTCACTGAAATCAGTTTATGGCATGTATAAGCACATATAACACAGTTGTAAAATATTAACCAGGGTAAAATAGCAAAGTAATTTTCTCCCATAAACTATAATACAAAAGCCAATTAGTCACCTTGCATGATATGCAGGAATACCAACTGGCAAAGGATTGGATGATACAGCATCTTGCCTGTTAAATAATAACAAATACCCTTAAATTATTACCCAAAGTTTATCAAGACATTGTAAAGTAGATGCTAAATGTTACATTATATCTTGGCATACGTTATAAATGGATCACCATATTTGTTTGCTTCGTTAGAATCCGAAGAATTGCTAGCACGTCTAGGCTTCCAAAAATCTTGATTAATCCCGGGCACAGAACCAGCATATTTTGGTCCATTAGAGACTTTGGGACCCATGTAGGCCTGAAATCAGTCCACAAAAACATCACTCCACACCTCATAGAAACCCATAATTCAATTTAAGCTTGAGATCAAACAAATCACAGCTTCAAAAAATGCTTCAATTTTCCAAGAAACATGTGTGATAACTATGTTTACCTTGCAATAAACATGAAAATTAAATAACTAAAAAAGTCATCAAATACGCACCTGTAACCCTCACCAGAATAAACAGATAACAATCTCAGAATTTGCACTGGATATCGTCACACAAAACAAGTTTCAACTTTCACCAAACCTTGAAAAGTGAAAACACTCTCAGCACTCAACAATAACATTCTCTAGACTCTAGATAGTTGTACATGCTCACAACATTACAGACGAATATACAGATCTCCAAATCTAACATATCAGCATTTACAACAACTTGTTCACCATAAATCATAGGGCATTGAAGAAAATGAACGGAATCACTTCCCTAAAATGAGTTCTATACTCTGACTAATAACTATCATTAACGATTCCACATATAAATGCCACACACACTTACAGATTCCCGAACAGATTCGAATAAATTACTTGCATAAACATTAAACACACAAATACGAGCAAAATAGATTGCGAACATTATCAAATCTACCAGAATCAAATCAACGAACATGAAAACGAAGAGATGATTTTATTACCTACAGAGATTGTGATGAAGGTTGTTGATGTTGATGGTGATTTCAACAGGATGCAAGCAGAATTCAACTCTATTTCAGTGGTGTGAATGTGAGAGAGTGATAAAGTTGTAAATTGCGTGGTAAAGATGCCAATGGGGTTGTCTTTTTGATATTATTATTATTCTTCTTCTTTTGGTTTGATTGATTATTAGTTTTTGTCACATGATTTATGCAATTGGTGGGAAAAAGTTCGTTTGATAGGACATTTTTTGTGGAATGTGTAATAATATAAAAAAGGGTCAGATTTATATAAAGTTGATTTGAATAAAGTTATGAAAAATACTTTGAAAGTGACATTAGAGAACTTTAATTTTGTACAAACATTGTTCTCTTAGTTTCTAAAATTGATTTAAGTTATACTTTTCTCTAATGACATGAGAGTTTATTAAAGATAGTGGCCAACAAGAAGTTAGAACTAGTCAAAACATAAAGACATATTTTCAAAGAAATCTCAAAAACAAAAATTACATCAATCATTTTAAGTGAGGGGCCTAAGGTTTGATCTAGAAATTCGAGAATTTTTATTTCTTCAATCACTTTGAAATTGATATTCTTTTCTTGGCGAAGACAACTAAATTTTTTTTGTTTAGCATTAACATGAGTCTAAAATGGATGCATGAATTATCTTCTTCTTAACTTGACTTGATCTTATTCACAGTGGCGAATCTATAATTTTTTTTATGAAGACGGATATTTTTAAAAGTAATTTAGCTATCAAAATATAATATATTTTTTGATCCGGTTCGTGTCGGATCAGGTTCGATCGGTTCATTACCGAAAAACATCGTTAGAATAGTCCCTAAAGTCTTGTATATTCATATATATCAAGAACTACATTAAAACGATTATACTCATAAAAGACGTTATATATGATGTTTAAGACAATTATACTTATAAAAATGATAATATGTAATACGTCTGAAACAATTATACTCATCGCTAAAATGGTTCAAACTGTTTAATGCCGATGTTGTTTAACATATTTGAGAACAATGTCGGCCAATATAAATTTAGCTTGCTTAATAATCAAAAACATTTATTTCGATATAATTTTTTTTCTTCTACTAAATACTTGATTATTTGAGGGTGTAGATCCCGGTTAGCGAGAAAATATGATTCGTTGAATTGTAACCTTATTGTAATTCCACCACCGACCATGTTTTTGAGACATTGTTGTTTTCTCTTCAGTTTCAAAAGTTCAAGGGGACCGGTTACAAAATTTTAAGAGGGGCGGTCGGGATTTCCCATATATAACACTGAAAATTTTTTATTTAGAACCGGT
>BJCO01634649.1:0-11112 GCA_018326465.1 Flaveria floridana
GAAGATTACTCTGATGAAGATTTCAAAAAGATGGACATTGATAGCAAAGCTATGACTGTATTGCTCACTGCCATACCAAACTCGATTATAGCAGGTTTTGAGCATTGCACTACAGCCAAAGAACTCTTTGATGCTTTGAAATTAATGTACTCAGGGTCCTCAGAATCCAAAGAATCCAAGAAGGATGCTCTGAAGCAACAGTTCAAGAATTTCACCTACATTGATGGTGAAAACTTGAGCCAACAATACTTCAGATACATGGATCTGATAGCATCTCTGCAGTCTATGGGGGTGACTCTTGAAAAGAGAGACATAGTAAGGAAGTTCATGAGTGCTCTTCCTCGTGAATGGACTTTCTATTGTGTTTTTATCAGGAGATCTGAGAATCTTGGAACACTCACTATGACTGAACTATATGGAATCCTAGATGGATACCGTATGGAGATGGAAAATCTGAATAGGCGGCAGAAAAATAGTAGCTCAAACACTCCTATTAGCAATGCTTTACATGTTGCTGAAGGTGTAAAAACTACCCAGTCCCAGATGTGCCTGACTTACAACCAGTAGCCATCATGTTCATCTGGACCATACATCATTTTCCCAGAGACACCCAAGTGTCAACAAGCTCAACAAGGTCCTTTTCAAGAAAGTTGTGCTTTTGTCTCAGGAAAGGAACACTCTAGTGATTTCGAGTTTTGTTTTGATGATCTGGAGTGTTTCAGTCCAGATGATGTTGAATATATGGACATTATTCAACAAATGGCTCTTCTCACCTACAGAGCAAGGAAGTTTTACAAGAGAACTGGAAAGCAATTCCCTCAGAACCCAACAAGTAGCAAATTTGGATTTGACAAATCAAAGGCTAAGTGTTACAACTGTAATCAACTTGGTCATTTTGCAAGGGAATGCAAGGCTCCAAAATCTAATCCTGGAGCAAGTCAAGCTTCTCAAAATCATGCCACCACACAAGCTGCAACCAAGCCAACAGAGCACACTGCAGCTGTTGCTCAAGAAGTTGATTGGAGCTTTAAGGTGCAAGATGTTACTCTTGCTCAAGCTCTCATGGAAGACACAGATGATACCAAGGTATATGAGCATCTTTGTACCCCTGACTGTGTATCTAAGGTTAAGTTGTATCAGGACTACAACTTGAAACTTAAATCTAATATCGAGTCTTTGAACATATTGAAAGCTGATTTTAAAACAGCAGAATCTGACTATAAACTAAAAATTGAAGAGTTAGAAAACACTGCATCTACTTTAAAATATGAACACTCAAACTATAGGGTTCAAACAAAAGATTTAGTTTCAAAGTTGACTGAGGCTCAAGCCCAGCTAGTAATAGCTGAAGCTGAAGCAAAGAAGTATGCTATCCAAGAGCATAACTTCAATAATATTCTTGCATCAATTTCTCACTCAAAAGAATGTTATTAAAACAAGAGTGGGTTGGGAACCAATGAAACTGCTCCACCATATTCTTATGTGTCTATCAGACAGCCAAGATATGGTACTGATGAGCAAGAGGTTCCAACTGCTGACCCACCATCTCTTAAGAGTATGAGTGATGCAAAAATGGTTACCACCACCACCACAGAGGAGGACAAGGTAGAAAACCTCAACATCACAGCTGAGAACAAAACTCTCACCACCAAACAAAGAAAGAACAAGATTCAAGCAGCCAAGAGAACTTCCAAGAAGGTGTCTGAGTCCAAACTGAAAATTGACCCAAGACAAAAGGATGTTTTCATCTTAGCTGGATTCCAAGTGATTGGAAGCTCAGATTCAGGACAGGAGTATAGTACTAATACTCCTATCCAATTGAAAGATCTGAAGAAAAAAAAGGAAAGGCTGTGGAAGAGGATAAGAAGACTAATAAGCAACAATCTACATGTCCTACCAAAGTAAACATTGAATGCATAATGTGTGGTCTGCACAACCACATGGCCAAGGATTGTTTCTATAATCCTGCAAGCACACATTATGCAAACAGGGTAAGAAAATGAGCAGCCATGGAAGGTGTCACACTTGGATCACATAACCAGATCCAAAGATTGAAGAGAGGAAAGCAGTCTTCCGAAGCCAAGTTACCTTCGAAAGGAGCATCTTCTTCCGAAAGGAAAGCAGCTTCAGAAGAGAAACCAAAAAGAATTCCGAAGAACAAGAAAGCACCTCTCAAACCTTCCGAGAAGAAGACTGCTTCGGAAGAGAATGGTCTGAAAGCTTCTTCCGAAGAAAAAGAAACTTCGGAAGAATGCTCTACTACCCAAGCTTCATCAAGCTCATTTTCAATGATTAACCAAAGGATGGAATGGAAAATCAAAGAAGATGTTGAAGCTCAAACCTCCTCTTCCCAAACTACTATTAAACCCACATGCTTACACATTGGTTCAATTACGTTATCATCATTGGAATAACCCAAGACCAACAAGGCTTGGGTTTCCAATAAAAACTAAATGTTTCACCTTTGTGTAGGGACATCCATATGATAAAAATGAAAACATTTGGATTATGGATAGTGGATGCTCCCGGCACATGACAGGAAACAGATCTCTTCTTCAACAATTTCACAATTTTGATGGAGGTCCTGTTCAGTTTGGAGGTGAAGCCGAATGATACATCTCTGGTAGAGGTAATGTGTCCAATGGTAAGTTAATAGTTGACAAAGTACACTTTGTCAAACAACTTGAACATAATCTTTTAAGTGTTTCTCAATTCTATGACCAAAAGCATCAAATGCTTTTCACAGAATATGAGTGCATTATCCTCAAGCCCAGGCTAACAATTCCTAAGGAAATGGTTCTTCTTAGATCTCCTAGGAAAGGGGATATGTACAAGCTGGATATGAACAATACTTCTCCACTGGGTGAAGTATCATGCTTTCTTTCCAAAGAAAATAATGATGAGTCAACTCTTTGGCATAAAAGAGAATGTCATGTTAATTTTAAGACAATAAATAAATTGGCTAAGAATAACTTGGTACATGGTATGCCTACAAAGGAGTTTCTCTGCAAAGACAGTCGTGTTGCTTGTTTGAAAAGGAAGCAACATAGGGCATCTCATAAACCCAAAGAAGTTAAATCTATCACTACCCCATTACACTTATTGCATATGGATCTATTTGGTCATATAAGTATAATGAGCATTGGACGAAAATCATATTGCTTTGTGATAGTTGATGATTTTACTAGAATTACATGGGCATTTTTCTTAAGAACTAAGAATGAAACTGCTGAAACCTTGAAATCTTTTATTCTTAAGGTAGAAAATCAAAATAATCATAAAGTAAAGATAATCAGAAGTGACCAAGGGACTGAGTTTAAGAATCAAGTTCTTGACTCATTCTTTAGCTCAAAAGGGATTGCTAGACAATATAGCAATCCTAGAACTCCTCAACAGAATGGTGTTGCTGAGAGGAGGAATAGGACACTTATTGAGGCTGCAAGAACCATGTTAGCTGATTCAAAGCTGCCTTTAACTTTCTGGGCAGAGGCAGTCAGCACTGCATGCTATATGCAGAACAGGGTTCTCATTGTTAAGCCTCATGGAAAGACCCTTTATGAGTTATGGAACAAGAGGCCACCATTTATTGGCTTTCTAAGGTCCTTTGGAAGCAGATGCACCATACTTAACACAAGAGACAATTTGGCAAAAATTGTTGAAAAGTCAGATGATGCTATCTTTGTTGGATATTCTTCAAGCTCCAAAGCTTATAGAGTATACAACATCAAGAATCAACAATTTGAGGAGTCATCCAATATAGTTGTAAATGAGCACACTCCTTGTGTTAAGGGAAATTGTCCTGACCATATGTTCAACTTAGAATTGTTTCCCAACTATTCTAAACAATCTTGTGAGAATGTTTCAGCTGGAACAGGAACTTAAAGTGACTCTGATGATGATCAAATATTTGAGTTACCCAGACCTATTCCAAATTCTCCTAGAAGGAATGAAGAACAAGCTCCCACCACTGCAAGTCCTGAAAGTCTGAATCTCTCAGGAAACAATGGAGCTTCAACAAGTTGTCAACTGAATGAGCATCAAGTCATTTCAGATGATAACTCAATTTCTCAACACCAAGCTGCTAAAGATAGCTATCTGGAGGAACAGACAACTGTTGATGCTATCTTACAACAGAACACTTTTGATGATGTTACTCATTTATTCAATCAATCTTCATTGAATGAAAGAGAAAATTCAGCTGGAACCAATGTTAACAATCCTGATATGAATCATTCAAATCTGGATCTATCTATGCAACTAGATGTTATTCCCAGAATCAGGATTCATAACACTAATCCAGCTGAAAACATCATTGGGGATGTCTCAGAAGGTCTGAGGACCAGAAGACAAACTCATAATGAGAATGTCTGCCTATACTCATGCTTCCTCTCTCAAGTGGAACCTAAAAAGGTAGAAGAGGCCCTCAAAGACAACAATTGGGTTGAATCAATGCAAGAGGAATTGCTTCAATTCAAAAGGCAAAAGGTGTGGAATCTGTGCCCACTTCCACCCGGTCAAGTACCCATTAACATAAAGTGGGTATTCAGAAACAAAAGGGATGATAGAGGTTTGATTATCAAGAATAAAGCTAGACTTGTAGTTCAAGGATACACACAAGAGGAAGGAATAGATTACACTGAAGTTTTGGCACCTGTTGCAAGACTAGAGGCTGTAAGAATATTTCTTGCTTTTCCTGCATCCAAGAACTTCACAGTGTATCAACTTGATGTCAAATGTGCATTTTTATATGGGAACATCGACAGAGATGTGTGTCAGCCACTAGGCTTTGAAGACCCACAGCACCCCCACTATGTGTGCAAACTAGATAAAGCTCTCTATGGGCTGCATCAGGCACCAAGGTTGTGGTATGAGACATTGTCTTAATTTCTTCTGAAGAACGGCTACACCAGAGGCACCATAGAAAAGACATTGTTCATAAGAAGATCAGGGAAGGACATGTTACTTGTTCAATTCTAGGTTTATAACATCATATTTGGCTCCTCAAATGACCAAATATGTAAAGACTTTGAAGGCATCATGAGGAAAAAGTTTGAAATGAGTTCTACAGGAAAGATGGATTTCTTTTTAGGAATTCAAGTGAAGCAGATGGAAGATGGCTTCTTCATAAATCAATCTAAATATGTCAAGGACATTTTAGAAAGATTTGAGATGAAAGACTGCAAGCCGGCTAAGACACCTATATAAAGAAATCACAATCTTTGTCCTGACTCTGAGGGGGAGGATACTGATCAGCATCAGTATAGGGCAATCATTGGATCCTAATTATCTCATACAAGCAGACCTATATCATGTTTGCTACATGTATATGTGCAAGATATCAAGCTGCTCCCAAGGTGTCTCACCTTATCGCTGTCAAAAGGATACTTAGATACCCCAAAGGAGCTTCCAAACTAGGCCTTTGGTATCCTAAGAACAAAGACTTTAACCTATATGGTTATACTGACAGTGATTATGGTGGTTGTAACATCAACAAGAAATCCACATCAGGAGGATGTCAATTTCTTGGTGGGAGGATCATCTCCTGGCAATGTAAGAAGCAATCATGTGTCTCTACATCAACTGCTGAGGCTGAATACATTGCTGCAGCCAGCTGCTGTGCTCAACTGCTATGGATTCAAAATCAGATGTTAGACTATGGCTTCAACTTCATGGAGACTCTCATTCATATAGACAACAAGAGTGCTATCTCAATAACTAAAAATCCAGTCAAGCACTCTAAGACAAAACATATCGACATCAGGTATCATTTCATTAGAGATATTAATGAGAAAAATCTGATCAAATTGGTCAAAGTTGACTCAAATGAACAATATGTTGATTTGTTCACCAAAGCTTTTGATGAACAAAGATTTAAGTATTTAATTACAGCTATTGGGATGATAAACCTTGACCAATTATTTCACATCGAATGTTAAGTCAAATGTGTCTATTTACAACTTAAGCCCAGTTACAAAAAGTATTTCTTCAAAAAATTTTAATATAAACTCTTCCGAAGAGAAATTTACCCTCGGAAGATAGTTTTACTCTTCTTCCAAAGGTAAATTCCTCTAACCCAAACAAAGAATTATGCTTCGGAAGAAAACTTGATCATGGATCAATCTTCTTCTGAAGGAAATTTTATGCTTCTATGAAACCACATTTTACCTTCGGAAGCAAAATAGTCTTTATGACAGATTTTGCTTCGGAAGCAAAATTTGGCTTCGGAAGATTGTCAGGAGAGAGAAAACCTTAAAGTTCTCTCGGAAGCAGATGTTGTCGGAAGAATGCTTTAAAAATTGTAACGGAAACATTTGGGTCCCACTCTGCAAAAAGTAAGATTTTCTAGAAGATTCTTGGAGTATTTTGAATAAAACATCCTTACCGCCTCTGTCAAATCGAGCCGTATAGTTCATTTCACCTTATCGGTTTGATTTTTTACTCCATATTTAAAGGACTCCAACTCTCTTCTATACTTTCTTTACCACTATCAAAACCCTAAGCATACTGTTTTCACTGTAATCTTCAAGCTTGAAACTTTTCCTTCTCACAATTCCAAAACAATGGCTCTAAACCCACAACATAACCAAGTTGCTATCCTTGATTCATCTATGGATAGTGACTTTGCTCAAATCATCCAGTTCCTCACACAATCCATATACCTTCCCGCTCTCACCATAAACCCTACAATCTACTCTAACCATATGTCTGATTTTTGGATAAATGGCCAAAATGAAATCATCGACAATGAGAGGGTAATTTGCTCGAGAGTCTGTGGACAAGAGATAGTGGTAAGTGAAACCACTATCAGGGAACATTTGGAGCTTCATGATGCAGGGGCTCCAACTGAATTTCCAAAGCCTGATTTGGAAGACACCTATACACAAATAGGATATAGAGGTGATGTTAGTAAGTCTACTGTTTACAAATTCAACTTCTCCTACAACTGGAAGTACTTACTACATATCATCCTTCATAGTCTGTCCAACAAATCAGGTGGTTGGGATCAAATCCCCTATGAACTGGGCTATTTAGTTCATGGGTTGGTCAGAGGTCTGAGGTTAAATTATTCCAGGTTTGTTCTAAATAACCTAAGGGGAAATCTTATCAAAAATACATTCTACATGTACCCTAGGTTCATTCAGCACTTCATCAACTATGAACTAGACCTGGATAAACTAGAATATAAGGATATTCTAGTAGTACATGAAATGTGTCCAGGTATCTTCCGAATGCTGAAGAAGATATCTACCAACTTCACTGGAAGGTTCACTCCTCTGCTTCCAGGTATGCTTGAGCCCATGGCTCCTGGTGACATCCCTGTTAAACCAACAGGTGATAAACCCACACCAATAATCACCATTACACACAAAAAGCATCCTTACCCATCAAACACTTTTACCAAAGACGCCCCAAGAGAACCCTTTCTCAATCTACTCTAATTGCAAAAGTGCATTCTGTTCAGCCCAAAAAGGCTAGAGTGGAACACTGGGCTCCCACTCAGCCTGAGGTCCGACCTTCCTCTCCAATTGACCTCAATATCAGTGTAGAGTCTCCTCAATCTCAACCTAATGAGCCCATCACCCAAACCTCAAGCCCGCAGGATGAGTCACAATACTCTCCTTAGCAACCAAAAAGGGACGACCACATCACTAACTATGAGTCATTAGATGTTGACCAAGGTCCCGGGTCATTAGGAATACCTACCATATCCTTCACCGACCTTCTAACCCAAACTGATAAGGATTTCATGTTTTCTCAAGGCTATGAAGTTGATCTACCACACCTATCTCTAGATCAACAAAGCCAAAGGAAACCTCTGATCTCTGACCCACATCAGCAACCAATAACTAAGGTGAGTCCCACCCGTGTGCAGGGGACTCATGTACGCTCAGATGCCACTACTAAGAGTCTCTCATTGAGCTCTCAGGACAGTGGTAACATCAATGAGACTGAGTCTATGACAACTTTGCCTATTGACATCTCTGAAAGAGATATCCTTGAGAAAAGGTATCCAGGGCGCCAAGAAACCACTACTGGTGATGAGGATGTACATACTAGGTATGTTGTCTCATCTCCCCATGATTCTTCATATGAAGATGAGGGAAGGATGAAACTCACCATTGAGTACCTGCTCTCTAAGGTCTCAGACCTTGAATTCAAGGTTAGGATCCTAGAAACTAGGTCTGTCACTCAGCAATCTCAAGGCAAAACTAGCTGAGACACAGATTGAGAAGTCTGTCAGGCATGTACCAACTCAAGTTTCTTTAAGTTCTTCCTCTAGCTCATCTACTTCTCAAGATGATGCTACCAAAAAGGGGGAGAATGTACAGAAACAAGCCCATGAGGAACCTCAAATTTCTGAGGAACCTCAATCTTTGATGACTCTTACAACTTTATCCTCCATTTACCCCACACAAAAGCAATCATCCACTGTGTTCCCACAACCACCTCCTTTGAGTTTTCAAGTGGATCCAAGGATGCTCATTAGCCTTAACAAATTTTTCACACAATTCCTAATGAGCTCCTCACTTGAACAACCATCCCCTGATGTTGCCATAACCTACTTTGGAGCAGAAGAGCTTCAAAGACTCAGTGCACCACCTACCACTCAGGTGAAAGTTGGTTAACCTAAGGTCACTATGGAACCTGAGATTCACTTTAAAGGGGAAATAGGGACTGATGTCCCAACAACTACCTCAGTTGGGATAGATGGTGCAACATCAGTTTCTTCCGAAGCAGAAATTTCAGTTACGGAAGTAATTGTTGAACTATCATCCTTGTCTGATGAACTGATTCTCACACAGGCCATTCTTGATCTAGCCTCTGAGGTGAACAGTGATGACTTTCTTACAACTCCTATCCTTCCACAAATGCCTCAAGATCAACCACAAACGTCTCAACCTCATCCTCAGTCCTCTCAACCTCAACCTTCAAGACCAGAATCACCAAAGGAAGTATCTCCTCATGATTACAAAGGTAAGAGGAAGATGACTGATGAGGAGCTTCTTGAGGATGAGAGGCTAAACAAATCAAGAAGAAAGGGTAGACTTTCTACTAAAAAGTTGTTGGCTGTAAGCAGCAAAGCAGCAACAACATCTCCGGAGTCTATCAATGAAAAGAAGATAGTGGAGGCAATTGATAGACTCGTCAACCTGGGAGTAGCATATGAAGAAATGCTACTACTCCTACTTGATGATCTTATCAAATTGGAAGAGGCAACCTTGCTGCAAAAAGAAAAGGAGGAAGCAGCAAGGAGGGCCAAAGGGGAGAGGGCAAGAAAGATGAAGGAAGAAGCTGAGCTGAAGACTAGGAAGGAGAGGATAGCCTTTTTGTGCTCAAGAGGTTACTCTCAGGAGGAACTGAGTCCTCATGAGAATGAGATGATCCTGCTCCTTGTCAACAGAGAGTAGGAACAAATCAGTAAGGAGAGAAATAGAGCTGCCAGGGAGAAAGTAAAGGAGAGAAAGAAGAAAGAGAAAGAGGCAAAGCTTGCAGCTGCCAAAAAGGTAGGAGATAAAGCCTGGATGAAGGCTTATTTTAGGGCACATGGCTTCACTGGCAGGCAAGTTGAGCCAATGTCAGAGAACACCCTACAGCAACATGTCAGTGATATCAAAGCTAACATTCGCTTAGGAAAAAGGAAGGAGGTATCTCAGGAGATACAGAGGATGAAACCCAAACCAGAACCCAAACCACTATCCACAACAACTGAAACCACCACTGATCCAATATCCTTCTCTTTCCCCACCAAAACCAAACCCATCACTGAACCATACACCCCTGAACCCACACCATCCACACTACCACCACCACCACCTTCCCCTGCCTCTCAACAACCACCTTCACTACATATCCTATAACCCAAAACACAACCCAAAACCCAAACAATACCAAAATCATCCTCTAAATCATCCAAAACTCCAACCTTAGAAGAAATTAGGGAGATCAAAAGAAGACTCAACGACTGCTCAAAAGTGAGTAGAATTTCTTATGAGGGAGGGTTCATCATATTACAATACATTGATGGATCCTCAAGCACTCTCACAAGAAATGCCTTCCTAGATCTACCTCGAGAAACCCTACACCAATTACTTAATCTTCTTGCCTTAAGCTCTGATTCATTAAATGAAGAAGAGAAAAGGCTAAGAAGAAAATTGGTGAGCCTGCTGGACACTAGGAATGGGGATAGACTGCCAAACTTGCCCCTCATTCCTAGGAACACAATAGTCCAGTGGAGGTTTGATGAACCTTCTCACAACTTTATTGTGGAGAGGGAGAATGGAGAGGTAAACAGGTTCAATGCCTCCTATATGCTACACTTAAGCAGATTTGATATTGCTGAGCTAGCAGAGAGACTATTCACTAGTCCCTCTAACTCCATGATAGCTGCTCACATCAGAAGATTCATTGATAGCCTTCATCTTACCGAATTGAACAAAAGGCAAGAACTGAAGAGGAGTTAAAAGTTGAAGAAGGAAGTGTAGTTTTGGTAGCATCAGCCTAGGGGGAGTTTGTTGGATCTATTGAGGCTAATGCAACCAAAACAACACTTAGAAGAAATCTGTACAAACAAAGAGAAGTCTTCCGAAGGCAATGCTGCAGCTTCCGAAGGAAATGCTGCAACTTCCGAAGCTTTTATGCTGATCTTCCGAAGAACTTCCGAAGGATGAACTCAGTCTTCTGAGACTTAGAAGATCTTATTCCAAAGTAAAGCACTTAAAAGAATGAAGACAAAGTCTTCCGAAGACAAAGCCTCGAAAGAAGCTGTGTCTTCTGAAGTATAAAATGGTTCGGAAGAACTTATTCTTCTGAAGCCATTTTACCTTCGAAAAAATCACAGTATGAACCAGTGGACAAAGCATGGTTTGACTGACACTTGCTTCCTACTCTAATCCTCTGCAAGATGCCTTCCACGTTCATGTGGTTGACCTTACTTTTGTCTACTGTTCACCATTCCTTAGTTAGTACAGCTGCCACCTTTAGTTGGTGACCAAAAGGTAAGTCATGGACCTGTCATGACTACCTTATCTTAGATAATACTTTATCTAAGATACCCTACCTCTAGCAATGTAGTATTTGTTTAGAAGTAAGTCCCAGCATGTTATCTACGTA
>BJCO01634654.1:0-10846 GCA_018326465.1 Flaveria floridana
CAAAATATGACAAATGTCATAAAAGCAACAAAATAAGCAAAATGAAATAATGCTGATGACAAAAGTCACTCCTGAAATGTATATTATAGTATATTGCTCTAAGAAGAAGATAGGTCTTGCGCCTCTCTGCTGTGCGATGGCACTGACCTGAGGCTTAGCATAACCTATCCGTTCTAAGAATTCACTGTTCTTTACGCCTCTCTGCTGTGCTATGGCACTGACCTGAGGCTTTGCATCTCTTTGAAAGCTCTTAAAACCAAAATCTTCTTAACCACCGGACCACTCAAAAGTCTCCTGAGGAAGATTGATTACCATATACTAGTGGGACGCACAAACACTTGTTGGTCAAATCCACTTAATTATCACTGACGTGTGTCAAATCTGTATATGGACTTAAGTGGACAAGTATACTGATAATTGACGTGACTGCATCACCTGATGTTCAAAATCAATGTGTGTTACATAATAGACCAAGCATGATTTATAGTTAGCGCTTAGAAGTCTTAGATGAATGAGAAACTGTGATCTGTAAATATGTTGTTTTCTTTTCAATATATCAACAAAAGTTCCAAGAAATTACGTTTATGCCTGTCTGATTCCATATGAATCTGTCTTAGAAATGGAGTTAATGCTAATAGGCTGTTCTGCTCAGGGGGAGAATCATTTTAAAGTGAATATTAAAAGGTCTTCAACTCTACCTAAACAAAAAAAATATGTTTATTGGAGTAATTTAGTTTAGGTTTTCTAGTTTTCAAGTTTTTCTGCTTGTAGTGTGTCAGTGTCGGATTGTGCAACAAGATTTATCTCTGTCAATATCACAAAAAGGAACTGAACGTTAATCTTGAACCACATGTTAATGAAGAAAATTAAAAGGATCACGTCTGAGGTGATCATCAGTTTTGTTCTTAAAATAATCACGTCAGAGGTGATTAACGGTTTTCAAGTAAAAGGATCACGTCTGAGGTGATCGGGTGGATAATTGGATCATTTCTGAGATGATCGAATGTTCTTGAATGTTTATCTAACGTAACTGAGATTATAACTGAGTTTTCCAAAGTTAAATCATGAGTATGAACAAGTCGTACGACTGAACAATGAGTATGGCTCAGTCGCACGACTGAAGGATGAGTATGGACTAGTCGGACGACTGAACCATGAGTATGGCTTAGTTGCACGACTGAACCATGAGTATGGCTCAGTTGCACGACTGAAGGATAAGTATGGCCCAAATTCACGATTGGATCAGAAGTATGAACCAATCGTGCGAATGGGAAGGTCAGTATGGACCAATCGCATGAATGATAGGGTCAGTGAGCTTCAATCGCACGAATGGCCTATGCGTATAACTCATTCGTACGTATGATATATGCGTATGGATTCATTCGCACGGTTGAATGTGCTGTGAGTATAAAAAGGGGGTCAGTCGTTCGCAAACCCTACATGCTCATGAGACTGATCTCCCAAACTTCAATTTACTAAGGACCCCTTTTCGACTTTTTTCTTTGATATACTTGTTCGCATTCGCCTACTGATCATTATAGTACCATTTGTAGGTATTTTCATGTCGAAATCATGCCGTATTTGTTTGAATTCGGATCGTACAGTACCAAAAGGAAAACGGACTTAAAATTCTAAAAAACGACACCTAAACTATCATTAAAGTCAAATTAATCATGCCCTGGGTGTTTAAAATGTTGAGACGAGTGTGTGGATACATTGTTCAAGCAAAATGATGATAAAATGCAGAAAATTGAAAATCACAAGACGCGGTCTGTCTGTGTGCAACTGGACACCCCGAATGAACTTCAATCGTACGACTGAATCATACGCATGATTCAATCGCACGATTTAACCAATCGTCCATCCAGTCATCCGACTGGCACAATCGTATGGATTGTCGCATGACTCAACTCTGTCGGATTCTCAATCGTATGATTAGGGTCAGTCGTGTGACTCAATCGCATGGTTGAATCACACTTGAGAAAAATTTTCAAATTCAATCATTCTGTCTGTGTACATTAAATCTGACATGTTTCTTTAACTTGTTCTACAGATGGCTGATAGGGGGGTGATCAACCCCGGCACAACATCTGTGCTCATTTGGACCCGACATCAAGGAATGCCTCAGATTTCACCGGGATTATTGAGTTTCTTACTAGATCATGGATTCACACAGCTATCTCCACTCATTGCACTCCATACCGCTCCCATCAACAGCTATTCTGAGAGTATGTTGTGGTTCACCGTTCAGTGGAGCCTTACAGGATTCGAAGCTCCGTACTAGGTTAGGATATTGATGTTAGTGAAGATGATTTTAGGAGTGTCTTGGCTTTGGCTGATGATGGTAGTCACCCCACCAAATTGCACCCGAGGGTAGTGCGTGGTTGCTTTCTACGCATTAAGTACGCCGGCGACATCAACGCCGGCGTGCTTAATAAAAGCAACATGTGCCCCCAATTCAAGTACCTCGCCCATGTTCTACTAAAGTGCATTGCTTCATGAAGAGGAGGATTTGATGAGCTTTGCGATCAAATGCAACATGCATTTGTCGCATTGGTGCTAAACGTGAGATTCAGCTTCTCGAGGATGTTTTTCAACTATCTTGTTGAAAACATCAAAGCTAAAGGAATGGAGGGTTTTTGCATGTATCCGTGCTTCTTGCAGATGACCTTTAACAGCAAACTTCTCGACTTGCCAAAGAGTCCAGCCGATGAGGTGAAACTAGAGATCATGGACGACACCACACTTGGCAGGATGAAAGTGTATAGGGGCAAGACTCAAAAGCCCCCGGTTCGAAGGTTATTCGGGCATCTAGCGAGGGCTGATTATATGGCACCGAGAGGCAAAAAGTGGAGGCATGACGACAGTGATTTGGATGTGGAAAATGTAGTGTTCTTTGATGACTCCGATGATAATGACAGTGGTGATGGTGGAGATACTGGCCCTACCTAATCTAGGGCCACTGCTACTGATGTGATATCTCTACCATCCACCCAAGGAGGTGCTAAGACTGTCGGATTCCATCAGGAGTTTCAACCTGATCAGGAGGAGGAGTCTGATGAGGAGGCTCTAGTGCGAACGGTGGAGAGCCGGGTCGTAACCACTGAGAGAGGCGTTAGGGCGGTTGGTGGATGCTAGGGTGAGTCTGGGGAGGCTACTTCTGATCCATCTTACTCCCCAGACCTGCCCAGTAGCCAAGGGGGAGCCTCTATATCCAAGGGCTCGAGGAAAAAGAGGATGGCTCAGCCCTATGGCAAGAAGGGGAAGAGGCTGAGATTCAATTTGGTTACCACCACTTCTACCACTACAGCCACCACCACTACTACCACTACAGCCACCACCACTACTACCACACCACCCACTACTACTACCACACCTCCACTTTTCACTTCTACAGCCCATACTTCACCACCCATTCATTCACCACCACCCATATTCACCACAGCCACAACTACCACCACCAGCCACCAAGCCGGACCATCATCCCATCCCACATTCCTTACAGGATGATCCCTTCCTCCCATTGGAGTAGAGGAACAACTTTCAGCACTGAACCATATGGTGCTGAAGCTGTTGGCTTCTGATGAGGAGAAGACTGCACGGGTATGTCAGTTTGTGGAGCTTAATGCTACCCAAGCACAGCATATCTCACAGCAAGCCTAGCAAATTGCTCAACTCCAAGAGCATAAGGTGGAATCAGCAAAGAAAATAGAGGAGTTGGAGGCTGCCAATAAGACCATCATGCTCAAGCTAAAAGGATCTAAGGACGAGCCTCTTAATATCAGAGAAGGAGATGATGATGATGATGATGGAGAAGATGATGAGAGTGATGATGATGAGGTTAGTGGTGATGGAGAAACAAGAGGAAGGCGGGAAGATGATGATGATGAAGAAGGAGATGTAGCTACATCTTCCTCAGCTCAGGGTCAGGAAAGAAGAGCAAAGCGAAAGCAAGACCAAGGAGCATCATCCTCTGCCCCACCTACTTCCCCAACAGCAGAAGATCCCAACATGATTCAGGACAAAAATCAATCATCTTTGCAAGACGAGTATGATGTTGCTCCCCTACAGCAAATCAAGTCTCAATTAACTATGATACTTGATTTGCAAGGGATAGTCAGGAGGTCTGTGAGTTATACTCCTGAAGAAGGAGAAATAATCCATGACCTTACTGATGAGCAACTTGCTGAGATGTTCCAGCTCAACCCGGATGAATTGGTCAAAGATGCTCCTAAAGTTGACATGGTCAGTGATGAAGAACTTCAAGGGGTTGGTAAGGTTGAGATCGAAGATGTGACAGCTGACTATTATCCCCAGTACACTAACGCCGATGTCGATGTATTACCGGATTTGGGAGTGACATTTGCAAGCAGCGCCTTCAACAAAGTAGAAGAGAGGGTAGCCAAGAAAGAAGCTACAGAAGACATATCTCAGGCTGATGATGAAGACATGGCAAAACGTAAAGCTGAGTGGGAAGCTTGTCTGGAAGAAATGAGAAAGCAGAGGGTACCTACAAAGTCTAACGCCTACACCAAGATCTACAAGGTCAAAAAGCATCAGAAGGTGTCAGGGAAAATCATTAGCGGGGCGTACTTTGATGATCTAAATGTCTATGCAGTGAAAAGGGAGAAGGGAATTGAGTATTTCAGATTTCCACACGATCTGAAAAGTCTCCCTGGATTTGAGCTCAATCGACTTGCTTGCTTGAACCTGCTTTATGCAGTTCCTGGAAAGAAATCGAGATGGTTCAAGAAAGCATTGAAGAAAGAATACCACACGAGGTGGGTCACTTCAAGCCACAACAACCCAGAAGGTTTATACACAATACAGAAGTTTATCCAATCTCTGGTCGATTGAAAGTTGTCTTGAAATAGCAACCTCCACGCACGATGTCACGTATACCTATGAGGGAGATACCACAAAACTTTACACCCTATTTTAAATGGTGGTACTATGACTGGCATACTGGAGAAGCAGTCATTATGTTGGATCAAGAGGGGACTTTAGAGACAGTAAGGGTGTTCGACCCACTGTGGCTTACGAACTTGTCAGCAAATGATATATATACTTTGTACAAGTGGCCACTGTTTTTTGATACACAGGATATCGTGCAAGCACTTCAGTTTCAACACGATTATACGATTATGCTTTGCATTTGATATTCATGCTGGGGTTTCAAAGGAAGAGAGATTCAAGAGATATGAAGAGTTTTCGAAGGAAGTCAGAGAATAGGTAGAACTAGGTCCAAGGGGGAGTTTGTTGGTACACATGTCCCTAATTCCAGTTCTAATGTACTTAAATGCTTAAGGAATTTCATTTTGTTACACTGATCTAATCATTGATATTTGTAATGAAAGACTCTTGAATGAATGAATATGTGTTATTGAATGTGTTGTATCTTTATATTAGTGTTTATTACACGCATATATGAACATATTATATAGGTTTACAGTTGTTATACATAGTTCTGTGTCAATAAAGATTTAGGAATGTGTTTAACTAAGTCTTATGACCCAGTCGCACAACTGAATCATGCGTGTGAGCCAGTCGCATGACTGAGTCATGCGAATGACTCAGTCGTATGAATGATTCAATCTTATGGTTCATACGTACGTATGAATGGATCGTATGACTCAGTCACACAACTGAGCCATACTCATGCTTCAGTCGTACGAATGAAGACTGTAACCTGTAAATACCACTTAATTCGTGGAAAAGAGAACACTTCGAGAATTCACAACCCTAGCCGTCCCAGAACGTCCAAGTCGTCCCTTCTAACCTGATAGAGCATTCCTGATCATTCTTAATCAATTCTTAACGTTTTCTAATTGTTAGTTTTTGTTCAGATTAATGTTCTCCCTGATTGGATCACCAATCAAATAGGATTCTGCACTATTTGATCTGGTTTTCACATAGATTCGGTTAGTGCCAGTTCGTACACGGTCCTAACAGTAACCAATCATGGATCTGTAAAGATGAGGATCAATTGGTTTCCCATTCTCATCAGGAGTGAGGCATGTTTGAGCAATAAAAGGAGTCATCTCAGAAGAAGCGTCATCCAGCTTGAATTTCTTTAACATTTCTTTAATATACTTTTCTTGATGAATGAGAATTCCCTCTAGGTTTGGTTCAACTTGCAACCCGAGTAAAATGCACATCTCTCCCATCATGCTCTTTTCAAATCGGCTTCGTATAACCTCCTCAAACTCCCGACATAATTTTGGATTGGAGGAGCCAAAGTTAATGTCATTGACGTAGACTTGCACGATCAGCATCTCACCATCTACCTCCTTCTTAAATAATGTCATGTCGATGGTGCCTCGACAAAAACCATTGCTTAAGAGATACTGTGTTAAAGTCTCATACCAGATTTGAGGTGCGTGATAAAGACCGTAAAGAGACTTATCAAGGTTGTATACTTAGTCTGGAAAATCCGGATCCTCAAACCTGGTGGTTGACACACATATATCTCTTCATCAATGTCACCATAGAGAAATGCACATTTCACATCCATCTGATAGACTTTGAATTGCTTGTGAGCTGCATGCACCAAAAATATTCTGATAGCTTGTAGACGGGTGACAGGCATAAAGACTTCGGTGTAGTCGATCCCTTCTTCTTGAGCAAATCCTTGGACTACCAGTCCGGATTTATTTCTTACCATGATGCCCCAGTCATCAGGTTTGTTCTTAAACACCTATTTCGTTCCAATGGGGCATTTGTTTGGTGGAAGATTGACAAGAGTCCACACCTTGAGTTTCCTAAACTGTTGCAGCTCTAATTGCATTGATTCAACCCAGCAAGGTTCCTGAAGAGCTGTATGAACGTTTTTAGGGGCGATTTGTGATATAAAACAAGAGAATAAGCAGACGTTAATCAAACCAGATTGACTCCGAGTCTGAACTCCATCAGTGATAGATCTTATTATATTATCATGTGGATGATCTTTCAAGGTTTTGAAATCGGCAGTCATGTGTGGGGTGTGAGTGGATGGTTGGCGAAGGGATTGTTGATGAGTAGTTAAAGGTGAAGAGGATAAAGGAGATGGTGACGTAGAGTGAATTGGGGGGATAGGAAATGTCGGATGGGATGTGGTACGTGTAGGTGATGACGGATGTTGACACAGGTGGGGGGGGAAGATCAAATGAGGATGAGGAAGATGCAACATCAACTGATGTAGCATCATTTGCTGGTGTGATTAGAGGGACATGAGGTTCGACTGATAATGGAGTTGGAGGGATAACGTTTGTTTTAACATGGGAGATGGACGCCTCATCATCGAAAACTGGAAGATTAAATGATTTGAACACCGTATCGGAGTCAAAGAACCATGCTGGTTCTGATGGAACATCGGATACCAATCAACATAGAATGACTCTTGAACAATACGTGTTCTCTTTTTATATACTCGATAAGCCTTTTGTGAAGAAGAATAGCCTATAAAATAACAGTCATCAGACATGGCATCAAATTTTGTCTTCTACGCCTGAGTGTTCAATAAAGTGCACGAGCAACCGAATGGTCGAAAGAAGTCAATCAAAGGCTTTCTCTTATGAAATAGTTCATACGAGGTCTTCATCTTGTCCTTGACTATCAACACCCTGTTGAGAACATATGAAGCACAATTCACCGCAAGCACAATTCACCGCCTCAGCCCAAAAGATGATTTGTAAGGAGGATTCTATTAGCATTGTACGAGCAGCTTCAATGAGGGTGCGATTCTTTCGTTCAGCCACACCATTCTGTTGAGGGGTCCTAGAAGCACTGTATTGTCTTAAAATTCCCTTGGCAGCACAGAAAGAATCAAAGATCTGATTCCTAAATTTAGTACCGTTGTCACATCAGATCGCCATAACCTTCCTCTTACTTATCATTTCAATTGAAAGAATTAACTTCAGCAGCTCATCAGAAGTCTCTCCTTTATGAGCAAGAAATCTCACCCAGGAGTATCTGGAATAATCATCTGTAATCACAAGACAAAAAGATTTGTTAGCAATTGATTTAACGCTGATTGGGCCAAACAGATCAGTATGTAACAACTCGAGGGGATTGGATATGCTATTTTAAATTTTAGGTTTATGTGGTTTCTTATGTTGTTTTCCCTTTGCGCACGCCATGCATTTTTCAACCACATAAAATTTTTTTAAAGGTAATCCCCTAACAAGATTGTTTTTAACTAATTTGTTTTTTTTAAAAATTAACATGGCCTAATCTGCTATGCCATAGGAAAGACTAAGAGGTGGAAGCTTTAGACAGAAGACAGGTGACAGTAGATGTTGAATCCTTTGAACTCATATCAAGAAGATATGTATCATGCTTCCTTGGATTCCGCATTAGTACCATATTATCTAGAATATCAATCTCAGATTTCAAAAAGAGACATTCATTGGACTTGAATAAGACCGGAATACTTTTATCACAAATCTGAGAGATGCTCAACAGATTGAATGCAAGCTCAGGTACATAATTGACTTTCTCTAAGGTAAGAGATCCGTTGGAAACTTATCCTTGACCGATCATTTTCCCTCCTTTCTTGTCGCCGGCGAACGCAACGTAACCTCCATTGATTATTCGATAGTTAGTCAATAGATCTTTAAGTCCCATCATATGTCTGGAGCATCCACTATCAACATGCCATACACTATTTACAACTTTAGTGGATGACTCCTACATGAATATCAGAAAAACTTAACCAGGTGAAATAGGAACCCAAGTTTGAACAACTTTTGGTTTAGGAGAAATAGATTTCTTACAAAAGAAATTATTAACCAATTGAGTTAATATATTCCTAAAAGAATTTCTATTAGTGTGTCTATGATGAAGCACAGGACAGTGCTTAACAATATGATCATCTTTACCACATCGAAAACATTGTGCTTTTAATCTAGGTCTATTATGTAATGAGGTTGGGATTTTATCAATGCATATTTCCTCATCACATTCAGATAATCTAGAATCAAAATCACTGTATGTCTTATATATGTTAATAGAACAACTTTTATTTGAAAAAGAATGATTATATATAGAAGAAGATGACATGTCATCTGAAATGCATGTGGTACTAGTACCACTTGTACTTGCCTCATATGAAGATGTAACCCTGTCATGAGACGCAGAAATTTTAGCTGTAGTAAAAGATAGAATAGGATGAGAAAAGAATTTTTCAAAAGAATTAATTTTAACTTCCTCATCACTCTTCACAGTGATATCAATCACAAGATCAACACAATCAAAAGATGTAGTGACATCACAATCCACAGAATTTAAAGAGGAAACAGAAACATCACTAGAACATGAAGAAATAGAGTCTTTTACAGCATTACTAGAGACAAAAATAGAATTTAAACTAGATTTATGACCTAAAACAAAATGCTGAGGTTCAGGTGTACTAAGGCGAGAGTATCCAAGGCCGCTAGTCGGTCCATATTAGTAGTCCTCACGAACATGCATAGGGTTCACACCTTCTAAACCTGCAGACATACTGTTAGTATCTATTTGGATCAAATCATTAGAAGGATGGGGAATAGGCATAGGTGAATAACATTAAGTACTAGGAGGAGGATAAACCTTAGCATTTCCATATCCCAAACCTGTTTTAATCCTAGCCCCCCGTTGAGATTTACATAAATCGTCATGTTTCGTTCCCGATATAGTCCATTTATCAAGTTTTTACTGAAGCTTGCTTGTTTCAAACTCAGCAAGAGCAACCCTTTCAGTCAAATTATTAACTTCAACATTTCTTTCCAAAACTATTCTTTTTAAATGGTCATTCTCTTTTAAGGCCTCGTTTAGTTTAACAAAATATTTTGACTCATTTGTTTTAATCTCCTCATTAATTCGTTTCAAATCCTTTTCATTATCAATCAATAAACGATTAGCTTTATAGACCCTAAATAACCTGATTTTACAAGCTGATGAACACATATCTTGAATTACCTCATAGGGAAGTCCCATTACCACCTTTTCAGCCACAAGAGCTTTCTCACATTGACACACCAGACTACTCAACTTGTTTTCCTCAACAGTGGTAGCAACATCATCCTTATCCTTTTCTAGCTCAGTGGTTTGACTTCCTTTCTTCCCAAACTCCTTCGTATCACCTTCTTTCATCTTCTCATTCTCTTTGATCTCCTAAACCACTTCAATTTCACTCTTAAACTCCTTGAAATTCCTCACAATTCATCTTCATCACCTCTTCCACAATCTCAGCTACCAGTTCTTGATTAACCTCTTCTCTTGTCTCTTCAACTTCAGCGCTCCAATCAAAGTTAGAAATCAATGCGGTCTCTTTCTTGTGACTCGCCTCCTCTTTACCCCCACTTGAAACCAATCTTGGAACTCCTGAATTACTTGGGTCAGTGACAATTGGCAGTGGACATTCACGTTTGAAGTGTCCCAACTGTTTGGAATTAAAACATCTCTGGTTGGACTTATCAAAACCCACTTTGGAGTTAGAACTATGACCTCCAAAATTCTTTCTTCCAGTTCGCTCCATAAATCTTTGGGGTCTAAGCGTGAACATCGCCATTTGCCACTGAATATCAGTCTCTTCAAGATCATCAGGATCCACCTGATAAATATCCTCCATCGTCATTCCTTTACCTTTCAAATCCCTAGCTACTAGTGCTTCATAACTCTGAACGAACATGCCAAAAAGAGCCATTATCTCAGATGTAACAAAATTTTCAACATTTGCTTTGAAGTTCCCTTGCTCTCTCCCTGTATTACCACAACCTCCAGAGTAGTCACCGGTGTTCACTCCTCCTTGACGAGATGCCTGCATTGGAGAGCTTGCAGCGGAAGACAGTAATGCAGCATTCTGAGAATAACCGGATGTAGGCATCAT
>BJCO01634656.1:1950-13180 GCA_018326465.1 Flaveria floridana
ATATATATATATATATATATATATATATATATATATATATATATATGAATTCATGTATATAGTGTGTATCTGTAAAGTTATTTGATTTCAAGTTTGTGTGTGTTGATATATATATACATACATCTGTTTGTGTGTGAGAGTTATATATATATATATATATATATATATATACATGTGAGTATGTGGGTATGTTAATTGGATCATAAAATAAACGTTGATTAGATTTTTGGGTCACCTATGATCAAGAATTATGAGATTGGGAACAAAGATTTATGGTTGTATTTTAGACAGTTTGCTGTCAGAAAATTGGGTCATTTTGTGCGAGTGATAACTTGGTCATACAAGGTCCAAAATGAATAAATTTGAAGTCTAAAACTAAGTTTAAAGAGTATACTTTTCAACACAATTGTTCTCGTCAAAAACCATGAAGTTTTGAGCACCGAAACAGTTGATACAAAAAGATTGGTTAAATATGAATCTCTGGCAGAATGTTTCGTCCGACTTTAGAAACACATATCTCTCTCAATTTTTATCAAAATAATCTTATTTTCTCCAGAAATAAAATTTCACATGTTACCTTTAAAATAAAATTGGTATCGCCTCATTTCGTTATTGTTTTGACCTCCAAACTAATTTTACAAGATCTCTGTGCAAACAGTAAGGTATGCTAAATACTTTCTAAACTACTAAATTGAGGGTAGTAATTTAAACAATTAAATTAAGCTAAAATTTGAAATAAAAATTAATAAATACTATATGAGATGATATGGTATAAAAGTGCGATCGTGTTGAAATAATACATGTGTCGTGTGGGGCTATGTAATTTTAAATATATAAATATATATGCAAATAATAGTGGTGTGTATATGAGTACTAATTATATAAGTATATATTTGCTCGTGTTTAACAATGGGAGTAATCATATTAATTAGGGATATATATATATATATATATATATATATATATATTATTTATATATATATTTATGGCGTGAGTCGTGCATCAAACCGAACCGACCCGAAACCGACCGAACGTATCTATTCTTCTTATACGTGTTTTAAGACTTAATTACAATTAATAATAGGAGTTTGATCATGCATTGTCCTTATTCTTTGGGGCCTTTGTTCATTTTATTACATCACATTCAAGGTGAGTTTCGCGTCCCCGTTTTATTACAATTATTTATAAACATCAAGGGGGAAAGTATGCTCAACCTTTTTTATGCTGTGAACTTATTTAATCTTTGGGACAATTTTTTTTACTATTTTGTAAGTATTTATCTGGTACATTCATTAGTTAGCTGTGTGGTTCTTTATTCACAACTATTTAACTCCAGTGTTGGAGCCGACGGACAGGTATTGATAGTATTATTAGGCTGACACCCCTATCCTTGTTTGTTAGTATACTAGTTGGGACTGACAGTGGCCAGGTACGGGCCCTAGGGTGAATATGTTCTGACAAGTTGTGTGTGTACGTTGTAGTTTTAGTTGTGATGCTCATGTTTACATGTGATAGTACTTGCTTATAACTGCATGCACTCATGCCCTACCAAACTTTTACACAGCATCAAGTTTTGTTTACTATTTAAACCTGCGAACTCACCAACAATATATTGACATTTTGAGCATATCTTTTCAGGTAACAATCATTGAGGATAGCTAGGGATGTTGCCTTAGCGACGACCTTAGGATTGTACTACTTAGACTCATTGGATGTCTTTGAATGTTGCTTTGACTTTTATTATTCACTTATATTCACTTGTTTCCCAGGTTGTGGGATTTATACTTAATTGTTTGTATTACTATGTTTGTCGTGGAATTGACTAACTATGACACAAGTCTCCACTTGTGTCGGGTGACGTCATGACACGTCGACTTTCATCATTTAATGCATCTCTATTAATTAACAATGTGTTATGACGATCCCGTCCGTTACATCTGTAAAACTCAGTAAATTCCCAAGAACAATAACCAAGATCTCAATCTCAAGAATGCGGAATGTAATTGAGATTGGAAGAAGAGAAACAATAGTTCAAAAATGATTTCAGTTGATAATCGAGTGATTACAATCTTGTGCGAATTGCACAGAATGATTACAAGCAAATTAGAACTATCAGAACTGTCAAAAAAACTCTACAAAAGCAAAAAATACATATTTATACTAAACACAAGAGTTCTCGCGTGACACTACATTTCGCGCGGTTCATCCTTTCGCGTGACTTATCCTTCTCGCGTGACTTCTTCCTTTCGCTTGACATCTTCATTTCGCTTGACATATCTTGATCAACACCATCTTTATTCATTGTTAGTTATTTTGCCGAGCTTTATATAGTCTTCTACAATCTCCCCCTAGGCTCGGTGAAACACTCTTAGTTAAAATCGACATTAGCTTTTTTGTAAGATCCGGAATATGCATACCACTTATTCCTTAGGATTCGATCAGCCATCCAAACATACTGACAAGATAAAAAGTCAACAGACTCGTCAGCTGAGATAGGGTAGTGTAGCAGCTTATTCAAGTCGTCTTTGCCAAACTTCATTAAGTCAGTTGGATCAATGATTCTGTAAGATCTATCAACATATATGATCACAGCCTGACCTGAATCCTTTTCACAACTCCAAGAAATAAATTGCTTCAAAGAATTTGGAGGAACGGGAGCATGAACTGGAACTTTCTTTATGTATTTAGGATGTTGATAGACTCTGATCTTCATTGGAGCTTTGGTATTTTCATCTATTCTGGAAGAGTCATCAATCACCTTTGATTTTGCAGTTTTGAAGTCTTTGAAATTATTTTTCATCTCTCTTTTAATTTTTGACCTCATCAGTTCAGCTTCTCCATGATTGCTCTCATTAAAAAATGGAACTTTACCCATTGCATATAAATCAGCAGCTCGTAATGAGTGAAAATCTTGAGTGCTTTTCAGGTAATCAATCTCTCCATTCCTTCTCTTTATCACATACATCTTTTTCTCTTCATCAAATGCCCAGCTAATCACATGTGATATCTCACCATATTTGTCTTTTGGCTTAGATACAAACAAAAAGTGAGTTTCTTTAGGAGGTGGTGGTGCTCGGAACCGTATTCCACCTTTGGTGTATAAAGCAATTTGACCAGCAGAATCCTTTGGTATTGTAGCAGATGGAGTTGGTTCACTTACAGACTCAGTTGGAATTTCTCCTTCTTCCAGATTAATGTCTTTAAATAAGTCTTGTAAGTTGTTCCCAAAGATATCTGTATACTCATTTGGCTCATCTACATCATCAAATAAGCCAAATTCTTCTTCTTTAGCTTTTGTAGATGCAGATTGCTAAAATGAATATAACTCTTTCTCGTATAAGTCTTCAGTGATAGGGTCCAATGGTTCATATCCTTCTGGATCACTAGCACTTGGTCCTGAGACATTGTCAGTGCTAGTATCACCAGTTGGATTAGACGATAAACCACCAACATCACCTTCATCATCATCATCATCATTAGCATTATCATCATCATGATTATTACCATCATCTCCACCATTATTATCATCATCATTATTATCTTCATCATCATTATCATCATCATCCGAATCACCGTAATCAATCAAATCTTCATCTTCTTCTTCATTAGCAACAGGGATAGGCATCATATGCTCAGGCTCAACAAAAGCTGTAGGTGTAACAACTTTAGAGATAGGTACTTCAGATGTAGTTGGAACATCTTCAGTAACACTAACACTTCGCTGTGTCTCTGTAGTTTGATCTTCTGTGACTTTCTCAACTTCTTGTAAATCATCTGCAGGAGATAGACTCGGTGAACGCCTGCTCGTCTCACCAATCACAGTTATGGAACATACAACCTGCGGTTGATGGAAAAAAGTTTGAGAGATAAACTCTCTCAGCTCCTGTAACTGTCTCTCCAAACCGGCTGAATAATCAATCATATTTTTCATCTGTAGCTCAAGAGATGTGATCCTTGAATCCTTTATGCTTGAATCCAAATGAATCATTGTAATCATTTTGGTTTTCTCCTCATTCTCCTTCCTCGACTCAGAAATAATCTTCACATTCTCATAACTTTCCTTTTCAAGATTCTTTACCCTTTCTTCTAATATAATAGATGTAGATTGAGGTGCACTGGAAGATTCTTCTCCACCTCTGAACTCTGGTAGAGTATTCAGAAAGGTGTCAACATCAAACTCCAAATTCTCCTGTCTTGGTGGAGTTGAAAATCCAGACTCAGAAACATTTGCTGGTTCAGAAACAGGAACAGTCTCTGTCTCAGAAACTGTAGCAGTGACATCAACTTGAGTTTCTTCTTCAGTCACCACTCTTTCAGGTGATCTCTGAATATCAGAAGTGGTAGTCTGTTCAGCTTCAGTAATAATCACTTGAGTTCGTGGTCGTTTAGGAATACCACTTCTTCCTCTTTTCCTTGCAAGAAAATCTTTCATCTTAGCCATTCGCTTCAGCCTCATGGAAGTACTTGGAGATTCCTCAGGAATATAATCAGTATCTCTTTCTTCAACAGATCTTTTCCTAGAGGAAGTTGGAGTAGATGGTGTCTGATCAGTCTGAAGAACACAGGGCACATTCCCTATATGATCACTCACAGTATCTGAACTGGAGGCTGAATGAACTTCACCTTCTACTCTCCCAGCTTGATTTGGTTCATCCTCGAATAATCTCTCAATCTCCTCATCGATATCATCTCTTGCAATAGAGGTAGAAGTACCAGTCTGTGCATCATCAGTATGAACATCTCCTTCCATGTCTCTATCACTGTCAACAATCTCAGAAAACCGACCAATCTTTGCAAAACTTTCACCAGAGCATTTATTCCCTCGTGCTCTAGTCAAATGTGTAAAGATCTCCTTCTTGATAGTTTGGACAACATACTTAGAAGATCTAAGTGTTGCAAACTCCAGATAAGCATCATTGATCACCAACTGAATAAAACGAGGATACATGATGAACTTCTTTCCAGGATTAGCAGTGGCATTCTTCAGCATCTCCTGAAAGACAGCTCCAGAAATACCGAATGGAAGATCATCCATAAGAGAAACTAGTAGTGATCCAAACACTACGCTCAAACTATCCATTCCGGCCTTTAGATTACTCAGACAATGGATAACCACGTGAAATAAATACTTCCAGTATGGTGGTAACTATTTCTTCTCCAAACTGGGATATCTGTACTCATAGCCCATACGTGTCAGGCAGTCTAAGACAACTGCATCATCTAATCTGGTTGGAGCATCATCTTGATCATCAAATAATAATACTTGGTTCAGAATGGCCTGGGATACAATCACCCTCTTGTCTTTGACTGTAGCAGTAATAATTGGTTTGCCTGCTTGATCCTTTTCTAGTGCAGCAGTGCTCCAGAATGAGTCGATCAACTCAGAATATATGTTAGGATCAACGGTAATAGCATATACAATACGGGAATTCATCAGCCCTTCAATCATAGAAGTAAAAAGTTCCTTTCCCTCTGGAACATCATCCAAATAGGCCACACAATTATGATTTTTATTGAAAATCATTTGTGCCATCTGCAATTACACAAACAAACAAAATAAGTAAAATTGACATAACTTAATTTCACACAAGAAAAATTTTCACACTTAGAAGAAAAAAATTTCAACACTTAATTTCTCAGTTACGCGAAAAAGAAAAATTTTCACACTTAGAAAAATTTCAGCAATTATGGGTCTCAGTCGCGTGAAAACATTATTCACGTGACAATGACAATCGTGCGAAAACATTACTTTCAAGTGAAACTTTTTCATGCGAAAAATACATGCGAAAAATCCAGACGAAAAATCCAGGCGAAATCAAACAACATGCGAAAGGTCAGTTTCGCATCTGTTCATTTCTTTCAAGCGACTCGCGCAGAACAACTGTCAAATTAACCATCAAAAACTTGTTTTTACATAACGATATTCATTCTCATACAGTCGCCTACTTTCATTAAGTCCATTACATTTTTCAATTTTAATATATAAGTTCATTTTATTAGATTTTAGGTTAAAGTTGTTAAGTTCCTTTTCAAATTTGATCTCTTTTGTAACCATTACAATCAAAATCTACCTTTAAATCTCAGAAAGGATTTAATGTGAACTAGTGAGTGTCTCAGAATGGATGAAATGTACGAAATACTCTCAGAATTTGAAAAGATGAATTAGTGCGAAAAGGGTTTTCGGATGATAAAGAATGCGAAAAGTGACTTTTCTTTCATCACTGTGATATTTATATGCCAAACATGTCACGCGACTTCATTTTTCGCACGAGTTTGTTTCACACTTTGAAACTTTTCAATTTTTCAACTTTTCAATTTTTCTCATTTTTTAAAAATCTTTTATTATAAATTATGTATTTCAACAAAATGTATTATTTACCAAGTGACCAATTAATTTAATGAATCTTCAATTTTCAAAAGTTTATCTATGATTTATTTGTCTTAATACCTAAACAAAACAAAAACAAAACAAAATGAAAACAAAACAAAACAAAATAACAAAATAATGAACGCATATAAAAAATCAGGATCTAAATTGTTTATTGATTAAAATTGTCTTATAATAATTTTCATAATGAGATCATATAGTTCTTTGTCAAGTCAAGACTCTGTCCAGCTTTATTTAAAGAAACTAGTTAAGTTGATTGACAATATATTTTGTCCTATTTAAACTTATACTTCAGTTTTTACTCAGAAACATAAGGGGTGATACTTATCATGTTTTGTATGATTTTATATAAATTCAGTGGATCCCACAATCAGAACTTCTGTAAAATGCTTATTAGTCTTCAAGACACTGTCGAGATTTCAAGTCATCTCAAATTGACTTAAACCATGCATTGTTGATCAGTGATACCATTTGATTATTACTAAAATATATCTATTTGAGCATAACTAGCCTGAGAAATATTTCTTAACACGGAATATTGACAATTTTAAGGACTTACAAACAGCCATCCGGACTTACGTCTGCCCTCTCAAGATGTTTAGGACTTACAAGCCATCCGGACTTACATGCCCCATCTTTTGATTTTGCCTTCCGTGATGAGGAAATTTTCTCAAAATAGAAAAATATATATACCATATAGTATGTATGTCTTTAGACATATCATTTGATTTGTACACTTTGGCATCTTTTATCCTATATGGCCTTTTAGGTATCTTTTTGCTCATTTATTTTCTTTTAGTCTTTTTATTTATTTTTGCATGTCTTTTTGTGTTTTCTTTTATATATATATACATAGTTATATATGATAATCACTGAATCAAACAATAACAGGCTTGAGTATGATAAGAATATAACTCTCAGTCTGTTTTAGAACATTTTTGGTATTATCACAGAATCCTGATATGTTACCCACTAAATCATATCTCTTTACATCACGTTCAATTACTCATTTATGATCTTTTCATTTCTGAAAGCAAAGCCAATTGACACATCAAACATAATCCAAGTCTTTTTATATGTAAGCCTTTGAAAGTACTTAGACTCGTTTTGAACTTTGTAATATCATTTCTCATTTAATCATGAAAATTCCTTTTTGGCAATTTATCCAATCTTGACTCCCCCTAAAACCAAAAATATTTCTCAGAACTTGTTTTCTAATTTCTCCCCCTAAAATTGTGATTGTTCTTTTAAAGAAAAAGAAAACAATTACAATTTTATTCCTTATTAAAAAAAATGAAAAATCTTTTTGTGAAGATTCAAGAAATCAATTTATCCAAAGTTAATCATTTCCAATGATTGTACAAGGAAATCAAATCGAGAATGATCAAATGCCTTGGTAAACAAATCAGCAATGTTTTCAGTTGATGGCACTTGTTTTAAATGAATAAGTTTACGATCAAAACAGTCACGGATGAAATGGATTCGGATGTCAATGTGTTTAGTTTTGGAATGTTGAATGGGATTTTTGATGATGTTCAGTACTGCCGTGTTGTCACACCAAATTGGTGTGTCATATATGTTGAGACCATAATCGAGAAGCTGTTGTTGAATCCAGACAAGCTGGGAACAACAACTCGATGCAGCAACATATTCAGCTTCGGTAGTGGATGTGGAAACAGTGTTATGCTTTTTACACTGCCAGGAAATGAGTCTATTGCCCAAAAATTGACATCCTCCTGTAGTCGATTTCCTGTCTAAATTGCAACCACCATAATCACTGTCAGTATAAGCAAATAAATTGAAATCGGAAGTTCGAGGATACCAAAGACCAAGTTTTGGTTGACCCTTGAGATACTTGAAAATACGCTTGACAGCTTTCATGTGTGATTCTTTTGGATCACTTTGATAGCGGGCACACTGACAAACAGGGAACATCTTGGTACACACGTCCCCAGTTCTAGTATAGTGATCTTAAATGTAATAGACTTTCATCTTGTAACACATATGTAATGTTGAATCAATGTAATGAAAAACTCTTCAGTGAATGGTTGATTGATTGTTTAATGTCATATATATTAATAATGCTTGTTGTTACACACATATATGAACATGTTATATAGGTTATAGAGTTGTTAGACATGTTCTGAATCATTTAAGGTTCAAGAATATGTTTAACTAAGTATTCTGATTCAGTCGCACGACTGGACCATGCGAATAGGCCAATCGCATGACTGAACCAGGTGATTGAGTCAATCGCACGATTGAGTCAAAAGACTGACTCAGTCATACGAATGAACCAATCGTATGACTCAGTCGCACGACTGAGCCAGTCGCTTGGATCAGTCGTACGAATGAGAGCTGTAACCTATAAATACCACTTAATTCGTGGAAAAACGCAACACTTCGATTATTCTCAACCCTACCCGTCTCAGATCGTACAGAGAGTCCCTTCCAACTTCATAGAGCGTTCCTGGTCATTGCTAATCAATTCTTAATGTTTTCTCATCGTTAGTTTTGATCCGGATTATGTTCTCACTGATTGGATTGCCAATCAAATAGAATTCCGCGCTATTTGATTTGGTATCACGTTGAATCAGTTAGTACTCCGTCGTACTCGGTCCTAACAAGTGGTATCAGAGCCTTGGCTCTTGATTCTTCGTGGATTCAATCTTGTTTTTGAAAAAGTCAACGTTTTTAAGCGAAAAGATCCTTTTCTTTCTACTCTAAATCAAGTTTTTACGTGTGCATGTTCGGAAAATCAAGTCTTTTTTGAGTTTCAGCCGACTAGGGTAATCAAAACAGTGTTTTTAGGTCGAATTGTGTGAAAGCTTGAAAAATTTCGAAGTCAGCAGTTTCAGTCGCACGATTGACTTAATCGCACGACTGAACTCCAATCGTTCCTTTCTATAGCATGATTGCACCAATCGCTCTTTCAATCGCACGACTGGTCCAATCGTTTCTGTTCATTCGCACAGCTACCTTAATCACCTGCACAGTCGTACGACTAAGCTCAATCGCACGATTGTGTTTCACTCGTTCCCCAGTCGTCATTCCAGTCGCATACTTAGTTAGTGTTTTCAAGTGTAAGATAAATTCATCATGGACTCAGAGAATTACGCATTCTCAGTAGGGAAAGACTCAAGGATACAGAACTTACTTCTACTGGAAAATGAGATTGGTAACCATAATAAGCCACCTAAGCTTCTTTCGATTGATGAGTTTCCACAGTGGAAGCAAAGGTTTGAGATTCATCTCAATGGCGTGGACAAAAATCTCTGGAATGCTATTGAGACTGGTTACAATATACCAATTGGCGCTGATGGTATACCCTTAACGTTGAGTGGATTGACTGATGCTCAAAAGATTGCTTACAATTCAGAAAAGAAAGCCTATGCAATGTTAACTCAGTCTATTCCTAAAGAAATCTTCCATCAGTATTCAGAGCACAAGCAAAGTAAGAAATTCTGGAAAGCTCTTGAGAAAATGTATGAAGGGAGCTCAACTCTTAAGTCCTTAAAGGCCAAAGCATTAAAGAAAGAGTTTGATAATTTCTCGGCCATCGGAAATGAAAGTTTGGATGATATTATTGACCGCTTCTATCATCTGATAAGTGAACTTCACACTCATGGTGTTACAACGTCTAAGGAAGAATAGGTGTCAAGTTTGGCTGACGGGCTTCCAAAGAAGTGGGGTTCGTTTATTTCCACCCTGAGATACAATTCAGTACTTGAGACATTGGATATAAATGACTTCATCCTGAAACTGCGAGAAGAAGAAGCGAGACACAAGTACAAGGCTAAGAAAGGTTCATATGCTCAGGATCCAACCCTCTACAATGTGACACCTACTCCAACTGCAAAATCTGCAAATGCTCCTCTGCAGACGGCTTTTGTTTCTAATACATCTGCATCTGGTAAAAGCTTATCGTCTGGTGGTGAGTCAACGGTCTCATCAGGGGTTCAACACAGTGTTACTGAAACTCAATCTACAAAGTTAATGACAGAAAATTTGGGAAAAGTAACTGTGGAAGTGGCTCAGGAACACATGGATTTACTTGCTGCTGTTGTTCATTCCTATGATGGCTTGGTCATAGGAAAGATAGGGAATTGCCACTTAGCTGATGAAGACTATGAGTAGGTGGATGAAACTAAGCTAGAGAGAATGGATATTATATGGGCTCTCGCGAGTGCTGTGCAACGAGCAAAGAAGTTTGTGAAGAAAACAGGTCAGAATTTGGTGGCTACAAAAGATACTACGTTTGGTTTCGACAAGTCAAATGTCACCTGTTTCAATTGCGGGGAGAAAGGACACTTCAAGAGGGAATATGTCAAACCAAAGAAGACTGGCAATGGAAACCCATTCTCCTCCTTCATAAAACAAGAGAAAGAGAAAAAGCCAGCTACAGCAAGCTGTGACTCAAAGGCTATGGTGGAACAAGGTGATAAAGGACAGGACTGGTCCTTCTGATTTTTATCTGATAGAGAAGCCAACATTGCATCTGTTGATGATCTTAATGAAGACTCAGTAAGTGAGGGGGAGAACTCAGCTGAGCATGACACTGCTGATTTTGAAGAAGAAATAGCAGCTGTGGATCAACTTGTTGAAAATGAACTGAATACTGAATCTGAAGCACAATCTGAACCCCAAAATGCGTTCATGGCTGGAACATCCACATCTGCACAGGTAGAATCAAAGGATGATTTATTTACTAAACATGTTTGTGTTGAATGTGATAAATTTAGGGAAAGCATTGATATGAAATTTGCTAGGTTATTAGATCATAATGATAACTTAGTAAATGACTTAAAATTATGCACTGAGGCAAACAGAATTTTAAAACAA